>JAHKKF010491944.1:0-21553 GCA_019740295.1 Labeo calbasu
TAGTACAACTTAACATTTCAAGTTGACTAAACTTATTTTAGTTGACTGAACTTAAATTTTTAAGGCAGCAGGGTAACAAATTATTTTAAGCTGACTCAGCAAATTGTGTTTTTTATTTTTTACAGTGTATGGGCGAAATTTTCCGGTTCATTAGTCGATATGAGGAAATAATAAGGAGAATAACAATGTGCAGTAAAAACCACTACAAACCAGTTCATAATTAAAATAACAGATTAAAATAATATGGTAAGATATGCAATACCAAGCAGCAACATGAGCTGTTTTGTACTGCTAAAAATAGCTGGACACAGATGAGACTGGAAGCTAGTCCCATAAAATTTACAAATGGCCGCGCCCGCTTTTACAAAAATAAGGTGGATAAGCCGTTTCTTCATGAGGGCTGATATTATGTCCCCACAACATCATAAATTTCAGGTTTTACATTCCTTACAGAAACATCTTAACATTAGCTAAGGATAAAAAAGTAACAACTAACAAAAATTCTGATTACCCCTCTACAAATAAGCCTTAAACCCTCCAAATGTAAAAAAAAAAAAAAAAAAAAGACAACCAGTGGTGTAACTTTGTTACAAAAAGTGGGTCAGCGTTTTTGCCTTTTTTACAATTATAGGACAGTATTATGCCAGAAATTCTTCACGTCAGTGAATACATGCATACATATGCAATAAACATTCGTACTCCTAAAAATAACTTTTTTGGTTCTAATTTAAAGGTTTTGGTTTCTAATCTGCTCAATAATTTTTTCCTCCTTTTTAAAATCAGAGATGTTCATCAGTAATGCAGGGCAGAGCAGGGACACCATTTGTGTTTTGTTTTGTGATTTAGCCGGAATGAACATAGATAGTCTCCACAACGTTTAAGCGATAGATTGAAGCACTGGTGTGTGAAACTGTACAAGAGCCACAAGAGAATGTTCTATCACTAAAAACATTGCCGCAAACATTCAGCATGATTTTAAAAACAACATTCCAGTGCCAGATTGCAGCTTATTTAACAGAAACGAATTACATATATATGTTTCATCTACATCAGGTATGTCCTTGCCACGAGATGTTTACGTCTATGCAAACAACGGTTCAGTAACCACAAAAGTTACTCAAAACAAAATCAAAAAAACAAATATGCTCATGAACAGAAATCTTGTTTGCCTGAGCAGGTTACCATAACATACACCTCTTGAGCTCTTCCAGATCAGAATTTGACATACATTTACAAAACATAGGCATATCCACTTTATTTTCCCCATTAGAGCGGGCGTGGCCATTTGTAATTTTTATTGGTCTGACTTCCGGTCTCATCTGCGTCCAACTATTTTTAGCTTTACAAAACAGCTTGTTTTGCAGCTTTATATTGCAAATTGGCGTGTCTTACTATATTAATGTATTATTTTAATTAGGAACACACCAGTTTGTAATGCAAACAGTTTTACTGCACGTTGTTATTCTTCTCGTTATTTCTCTATAGTAACTAATGAACCTGAAGATCATTCTTCATGGTGGTGAAGAATAAGCTGGATATTGCCATTATCACTTTACCATACATTATTATATGTTTATAGATGACAAAACATATTTTGGTTAAACAAGACTGACAGGAAATTGCTTTAAAAAATTACCCTAAAAAAAAGCTCATTCACACACACCATCAAAAACAACATTACATAAGATCATTTTTAAGATCAAGTTTGGTCACAGTCGGCTACTTTTGCACATCTTGGTGCAACGCCATTGAAAATGTCGCATTTGTCACTTTATTAATCCGAACAACAGCAAAACTAAGTAAAGGTTTCATAAATCACTGCTTGAGGTAAATTCTCTGAGGTAGAGCAGTCAGCTCTTTTCCTAGAGGCAGTTTCTAATAATTCCCGGAACATCGAGAGCGTCTCACTCAGCAGAACGCTGGATGAACGCAGCGGTGCCGCAATCAGCGAAATCCCGCATTCACCATTCACATCCGCACCGCGTCTGCTGCCTGACATATAGACTATAGGCTCCAGCTATATGCATTTGTCTAGACAGCAACTGACAGCATACGCTGACGCTTTCAACCACCGCGTTAAGAATCGCTTAAATCTCTTAAAGGTTTGATCGTCTTTTCTAATTCATTTCGGAAATCGTTTGATTATAAACCGAGCGTTTGCACGATGGTTGTGCTGCATCGCCGCCGGAGAAAAGAGACGCTGGTTTGGCTGCTGCCCGGTCTGCTTGGAGTCTGGTAAGTTTTGGCTTCATAGGGGGCAAAAGAAACAAGGGGTGCAATCAATATGACTACTAAAATAGTCCTTGACCGACAACACACACACTTGGACAGTGCACGACGCGAACAGCTGGCGTGATTCTGTAATGTATTCTGAAGTGCTGCATAACGTTTTAGTTTTACGCTTTTCTTGTAGCACATCAGATTCATCAACCTGAACATTTCCACCTATAACTGTCAATCACGACACGTGCAGCTATGTGTACACTGAATATATTTGAGAACAGATTGTAAGTGACAGTTTTGCTCAGGGCATTCTTGTTGATGTCGTCTTGTTTTTTTTTAGCGTGGACGTGCAATGTCAGTCTCTAAACAACCTTGAGGACACTTTAGCCAGCAATCAGCTACAATTCAACAAACAGAACCCGAGCTATTTGATTTTGCTTCTTCACATAGATTAAATGGGTGTTTCACAATTTCCCCGTTGTAAATGTAAATGTTATCCATAAGTAGTAGTCCACATTAACACTTATGCTGGCTTGCGTTACTTTGGTTTCCTTCAGCTCAGTTTTGCCAGCTATGGTAAATGCTTAGCAGAATAAACATACTTGGTTTGTAATATAAAAGTACTTTCATTCTCTTACATTATGTGAAAAATAACAATTTCTAATTGTCTCCACTATGGTCAAAAATGCTGTTTTTCTCTTATTCCGGCGTTTGTTTTTTTGTCATGATTATTAACGCTTGCCCCTGAGGCCCACAAAGGTCATTCAGAGGGTACTGTTGTGTCCAGACAATGTAAAATACTCCACTGAGGAAAATATTCAGTCTGTATTTCCCATTGACAGCCTTCTTTTTAACCGCTCAGCGCTGTGCCTACGGGGATCAATAACCTACATTCTCTCCACCCACCTGGGTCTCATCCACAGGGATGCTTCATATTGATTTTTCTGTCTTTCATTATTTGCATATGTATGGGAATGTACTATTTTTACCATTTTTGGTTTATAGATAAAGCTCGAATGTACTTTCTGGGTACTTTTTTAAGATACATATTTAGATTAGTAAACATTTTAATCATTTTTACTATTTTATATGTCACATTTAGGAAAATGACGGTACACTATGTTAATCGAGCGAGTGTATTTCTGCTGTTGTTGGCTATATCTACTATTTAAACTTTTTTCTCTCCACAAATAACAAGCATTACATTGATATTTGAATCTTGGGATACTATACTACTAAATCTGTCCCTAACCTTCACCAATAACAGCAAACGTTATTGCAAAGTAAAGTAAACACAAGAAATGCATGGTACCTGACAATTATAGGACACAGTGGCTAAAGACATCTTAATATAAACCAAATCTTGTTTTGAATATTCTCCAAATTATCCAAGATGTGGTCTTTTGCACTGTTAGTTTTATAGCCAGCAGTTTCAATGCAAAAGTTGTGACCTCAGAGGAGACTCAGTCTAGACTGAGTGGGAATGGCGCACTTTTCAGTTAGAAGTGATACCCGATATGTCTGTACCTACAGATAATGCTCCAGAGAATAAATTTAGAAGCTCTTACACCATATACTGCAAGAGAGCGAGTGCGAGAGGGAGTTGTGGGTGATAATTTAAACCCCTCACCTTCAGCTGTTCCCTCCCTCCACTGCCAGAACACATCTTCATTAATCACTGCATTCTTTTATTAGAACCTCCTCTTTGTATCTCCAGCACCGCACTCATTTAAAAGACTCCTCTCTCCTGCTGTTACGACAGCCCCATACATTTACAGTCACTAAAGACTTCTTTTATCTGCTCTTCCTGTAAAACTCATCATACAAACTCTCTCTTTCTCCCTGCGTCTGTCATATTTAGCTTTCTAAACCGGTCGCTGGCTCTTTAGAGTTTAAGCTCCTATCATAAACTGACTCCTCTTTTAACTACTCTGAATTTTAAATCTAATATTGCTCTATTATGTACCTCACTGCTGTCTGTCTACTCATATTGCCTCATATTTTTTGTTTCTGTTTTTATGACAGCATGGCATTTGGCCCGAGCAAAGCAGAGGAGGAAGATTACGAGGATGTTCCCATAAATAAAACTTGGGTTTTATCACCAAAGGTCTACGAGAGCGACGTCACCCTTATCCTAAACAAATTACTGCAAGGTTATGACAACAAACTGAGACCAGATATCGGAGGCAAGTCCAATTTTTTGAAAAGGTTGCATGCTTATGTTCAGGATCCGTGCACACAAATTGCCTGCGGATTCTGTCTAGGCGCGTTTATGACTCTCAAATATAGTGTCGCAGCTTATGGTGACTGAAAAATGTGAATAATTAGAAGATAATGCATCATTATTACGAAGCCGCATGAAGAGAAACACACTGTGACAATTAAACCCTCCAAGCAGTTCAGAGTTTCTCTGTAATCATCATTTTTAGTTTACCATCAGCATTATTGCAGTGTTAAATGAACAAGTGCTAGGCTTTAGGATTTTGCTGATGTTTTTCTCTACGGCGGAGCTGTACAGGTCACTTTATTCTCAGTACATCAGTGTTCTGGAAGCGACGCAGCTGACTCGAGTTCAGTTATTTAAGAGGATTTATCTCAGTGGTGTTCGGGTACAATGGACCCAAATCACTATTGATCTTCTTTCTTTATCTGTGTTTCATGTGTCTGAGATAGAGGGAGAGAGTGCAAGTATGAGCAGAACTCAGTTAATCAGAGCGCAGAGCAAGCGCTGAGGGATTGCAGGTCAACTAGCCGAGTTTGTGTTATTTGTCACGTCTCTGTGACTGGATTTCCTGCGACAGGAATATTTTTGAAACCACAAGGATGAGGATTCAGGCAGCTTTGAGTAATTTGTGTGGCTGTTGCAGGAAACATGAATTGGTTTGTGGTCCATTTCACTTCTGTAATGAGATGTATTTCTGAGTGAAACAGGATATTCAGTGAATTTGATTGTATCCACTGATTGGGAATTGATTGGATGGTTACATACCGGGATGGAGCCAGACTGAATGTGAGTTTGCTAAAAATAGCTGCCTATTGGTTTTGCTATTGGCTATTGTTTAACATTATTCAATAGCCCACACTAAGTGATGCAGAAAGAGAAAGGAAAAAGAAGAAATTATGAAAACAAACACATTTTTCTATGGAAGCCCATTTCTACTACAGAATTGTGGGATATATAAACTTGCAACTGTGAGATCCAAATTCAAAACTTCTGAAAGAAAAGTCTGAATTGTGAGACAAAAAGTCTCAATTACCTATTTTATTTATTTTGTGGTAGAAACAAAAACACAGAATTGCAAGATGTAAATTTAAAGGGATATTTCACCCAAAAATGAAAATTACCCCATAATTTACTCATCCTCATCCTCAAGTCATCCTAGATGCATGTGACGTTCTTCTTTCAGATGAATACAATCAGAGTTACATTAAAAAAATCTTCTGGCTCTTCCAAGCTTTATAATGGCAGTGGATGGGTGTTGAGATTTGAAAGTCTGATAAAGTGCATCATTCATCATAACAAGTGTTTCTCACAGCTCCATACAGTTAGTAAAGGCCTTCTGAAGTGAACTGATGCATTTGTGTAAGAAAAATATGAATATTTAAAGCTTTATAAACTGTAATCTCTAGCTTCCGCTAACTGTTGTGTGCATGTTCACGAGAGAGTGGTGTTCCAGCAGATGACAGAGGATGTGGGCATAGCGTAAGCTCTGGTGAGAAGTAACGAACATGGAAGGGCAGTGGCGAGAGCAAAACAAAACACCGGTCACAAATTAGAAGTACAAAACGAGGATTTGTAAAGAAAAACGTTGAAAGTTGGCTTAAGAGTAGACTGTTTTTTTCTTTGCTGTAAACAAAACTTGGTTCTCACGAGACTAGCATATTCTCACCGGAACATTTGCCTGCATCCTACGTCATCCACTGGCACATCACAAGTTAGAGATTAGGGTTTATAAGGTTTGAACACAACAAACACATTGATTTGCTTCAGAAGGCCTTTTTTAACCCCCCAGAGTCATGTGGAGTACTTCTTATGATGGATGAATGCACTTTATTGGGTTTCAAAAACTCAACAGCCATTCACCGTCATTATAAAGTCTGAAAGAGCCAGGACATTTTTAATATGACTCAGATTGTATTAGTCTGAAAGAAGAAAGTTATATAACACCTAAGATGGCTTGAGGGGTGACTAAGTCTTAGGGTAATTTTCATTTCTGGGTGAACTATCCCTTTAAAATTCAGAGAAAAATGTCAGAATTGTAAACTTGAAATTGTGAAAAAACGGTGAAAACGGCATCCATATTTTTCTAATAACATGCACAATAGAAAAGTGCATTCAGTAATTACGGTCAGTTTAAAAAAATTATGTTTTATCCAGCCTGTATTTAACAACAATGTTAAATACAGGCTGGATAAAACATAATTTTTTTAATAAATCACTTACCGTGTATTATATTGTTTTGCTATTATTTACTGTGATTTATATGTGTTTTTTTATTTTTATTTGATAGCTATGATTAACAATTATTGTAATTTGAATATTTGAAATTATATTCTAGTGAGACCGACTGTGATTGAGACGGCAGTGTACGTGAACAGCATAGGCCCCGTAGATCCCATCAACATGGTGAGCAGAAATGTACAACAATACATTATGTTCAGAGCTGTAAATAAACCAGACACTCTAAGCAACCGTTTAGATCCATTTCACGACCATCATATCCACTGTCACAACCAATACCCACATAATTTCACAGTTACAAAAGCAACCTAAGGCGTTAACAGCTAGACCTCTCATTGTTTGGTGTTTTTTTGTAGGAGTACACCATAGACATCTTCTTTGCTCAGACATGGTACGACAGCAGACTCAAATTCAACAGCTCAATGAAACTCCTCATGCTCAACAGCAACATGGTGGGAAAAATCTGGATCCCTGACACCTTTTTCCGCAACTCACGTAAATCTGATGCCCACTGGATCACGACACCCAATCGCCTTCTGCGGCTCTGGAGCAATGGAAGAGTGATGTATACTCTAAGGTGCGAGAGTTATTAGTTTGTGTGGGAAAAGTACGTGTCCTCGTATTCCTGTCCCGTAGCATTTGCTTTCGTACCAAATGACACTCGCTGTCCGTTGCAGCACATGTTTAAGCCATTACATCTGATTCACATTTATTTATGTCAGGGACTGTTAAATCAGACTGAGTGTGTTCATAGTACAAATAACAAAGCCTGCACAAATGCACTACCTCTTAAATGTCACAATCAACATTTTTTTTGTTTTGCTATTGTCTATGATTCTTTTTTGTTAGGTTGACTATTAATGCGGAATGCTACCTTAAGCTGCATAACTTTCCCATGGATGAACATTCGTGCCCTCTGGAGTTTTCAAGCTGTAGGTGTTAAATTCTTATGTCAATCTGTCACTCAGCCTCAGTCCTGTCCTGAACGCTGCCGGGCAGCCAATTCCCATACATCGCCTCTGTCAGCCAACCATGCATTGCCAGTATTGGCCAGCCAAACCTTAACATTGCAGAAGGTCTGCACTAACTACCATCCTCTAACCTTGCAATGAGTGAGGACAGATATCATCCTTCTCCAGCTCTCTCTCTCCATCCCCTCTCTCCCCTCTTCTCAGGCTATGTCACCCCTCCATCCGTGATTAGCATCATGCCTCAGCTTCTCATGTGTCATCATCCTCTGTGGGCACGGGAAGGGCATGCTGTGCTTTAGTCTAACAGAGTGCTGCTGTGTGAAGCCTCAGTGCCATTCTGCCATCACTGTAACTTCTTATCATTTACATACCAAAATGAAAGGTCACATGTGATCTGGTGGATGTGATTTTTTTCTCATTTGCAGACGGGTATCCAAAGAACGAGATCCAGTATAGATGGCAGCGCCGTTCGGTTGAGGTTGCAGACCAACGATACTGGAGACTTTACCAATTTGCCTTTGTGGGTCTACGGAACACTTCTGATGTGGCGCACACTCAGTCTGGTATGAGAATTAAAAAAAAAAGAAAAAGCATAATGAATAAATAATTACAGCAGGTTTTCAGTAATTAACAACAACAAGCAAGCAGATACTATTACTATTGTTAATCTTCAAATAATATAAGCTAATAATAATACATGAGTGGATGTTATAATTATTATTGGTAACACTTTACAATAAGGTTCATTAGTTAACATGAACTAAGAATGAACAATACTTCTACAGCATTTTTTAATCTTCAGCATTTAGTAATGCATTTTAGTTAATGCACTGTGAACTAACATGAACAATGAATGACATTGCATTTATTAACTAATATGAACAAAGATGAATAAACATTGTAATAAATGTACTGTTCATTGTTTGTTCAAATTAGCTAATACATTAACTAATGTATGTGTGGGACCCTGGACCACAAAACCAGTCATAAAGGTCATTTGTCTAATTTGAATAAATAAGCTTTCCATTGATGTATGGTTTGTTAGGACAGGACAATATTTGGCTGAGATACAACATTTGATCTGGAATCTGAGGGTACAAAAAAAAATCAAAATACTGAGAAAATTGCCTTTAAGGTTGTCCAAATAAGGTCAAAAATTAAGTTTTGATATATTTATGGTACGAAATTTACAAAATCATGGAACATGATCTTTACTTAATATCCTAATTACTTTTGGCATAAAAGAAAAGTCGATAATTTTCAATGTAATAATAATCAATGTATTTTTGGCTAATGATACAAATATGTGCTACTTAAGACTGGTTTTGTGGTCCAGGGTCAAATATATATATGTGTGTGTGTGTGTGTGTGTGTGTGTATATATATATATATATATATATATATATATATTTGTATTATCATTAGTTAGTATCAATTATTACTAATTGTCGTGTTATTACCATGAATAGTACATTTGGAATAATTATTATTACTACTTAATAACATTAATAATGGTAGATTATAATAGAAGTATAATAGTAGATCATAATAATGAATGAGCTGTTATTAATAATAAAAAAGAATAAAATAATACATGTGTGCACTCTGAAAAATGCTTCTATTTCACTAGGTGAAATATGGACAAATCCAGCGATTATGCGATTACGTTTTGATCCAGCGGTTGGGTTAAATTTGGTTTTATTTAACTCAACTATTGCTTCAAAATTACTATATTTCATGCTTACAATTAACCCAAAATAGGTTGGGAATTAACATTTATTAATATGTAAAAAAAAAAAAAAAAATGAGCAATTAGTTGAATAAATAATAATTAAATAATAACACATTGCTTATTAATAAATGTTCACCTTTTGATTATTGCTAATGCCTCTAGTAATTATGTGTCTGATTTACAACCTATTTTGGGTTTATTTTAAGCGAGCCATACAGTATTTTTTAACCAATAGTTGAGTTATAAATAAAACTACCCAGAAGGTTGGGTTAAATATTATCCCAACCGCTGGGTTGTTTTTAACTTTTTAGAGTGTGCTTATTATTATTAATATTCTTATTATAATTTATTAATAGTATATTTGGAGTCATTGATTAAAATATCTTTTAATATTGATTATTAAGTTGTATAATTGCTGTCGAAAAAAGTGTCTGAAATGCCTGTCTTGTATTAATAGGAGAATATGTGGTTATGACAATTTTCTTTGACCTGAGCCGGAGAATGGGCTACTTCACCATCCAGACCTACATCCCCTGCAGCATGATTGTGGTTTTGTCCTGGGTCTCTTTCTGGATTAACAAGGATGCTGTGCCTGCCAGAACATCTTTAGGTAATTTAAAAAGCTTCAGACTGAATACAAATCAATAGCATTTCATCATATTATGCGAATGCATTACACAAGTTCATGTGATAATGAAAAGGAAATGCTTCCATGGGGGTGCTCAATTACCATGCATCTTGATTGGCTTAGGTATCACAACTGTGCTCACCATGACAACCCTAAGCACCATATCCAGGAAGTCCTTGCCGAAGGTGTCGTACGTGACAGCCATGGATCTGTTTGTGTCTGTCTGCTTCATCTTCACCTTTGCTGCGCTTATGGAATACGGGACCCTGCATTATTTCACAAGCAATCGACAGAACAAGAAGACCAAATCAAGCCACGCACAGGTGAATGAACCTCATTCTGTTATTAAAGGGCCAGTTCACTTTAAAAAAAAAGATGATTCTTTCATTTACTCAGAATCATGTCTTTCAAAATGTGTATAAAGGATCTAATACTCCATAAAATATTATAAAAGTGACAAAATAATGGCTTTATGTTGCTTAGAACACAGAACAAGTAAACACCTAGCTGATCAATGATATGTCAAATGAATTTGCTTACCGCAAAGCTTACTAACTTATTCACAGCTTCGTTTAGAACAGGCCACATTGTGCTTTTGTCTGGAGTTAATTGAGTGTGCTGTGCAGCAGCTCTGGCATTTGCTTTTATGCTGCACATTGTTTTGGTAACGAAGCGGTAGTGACCTTGCTGTTCCTCTGTGTAGAAACCCAGCATGGTTAACATCCGACCAGGGACATCTCTGCTGCAGATGAACAGTATTGCTCCCTACCACGAGGATGACGATTATGCATACGAATGTCTGGACGGGAAAGACTGCACCAGTTTCTTCTGCTGCTTCGATGATTGTCGCTCCGGAGCTTGGCGTGAGAACAGAATGCATGTCCACGTCTCCAAAATCGACTCCTACTCCCGAATATTCTTCCCAACCGCCTTTGGCCTCTTCAACCTTGTCTACTGGATTGGATATCTGTATCTTTAAAGATGTTGGGCAAGTTGGAGAGGGACTCAGTTCTAGAAATACTTGCAAATCATCTGTAAATTCTCCATCTGCTAAATCTGGCAGCATAAATCTTTGAGAGAAGGGGACGCTTGAGGCTTGATTTGGATGTATTAGTACTTAAAGAAAACCCTGGGTATTAAGACTTGTATGGCTTAATATAACTTAAATTATGTCTCTTACTGAAATATATAGTAGAAAACCTACAAAAGACTGACGAAAAAATCCATACATATTTTGGACTATGGGGTGCACCATTATTTTCGATTATGTCAAATGGTTGCACTCAGTGAGCTACTGGCGCTACCTGTTGCTATTTTTACCACAAATCAGAATACACAGCTAATAAAATACTGATACAATGCCACATTGTGGCTTTTGATTGTAATTTTCAGTTGAAGGGCAACAAGAGAAACAATGCAAGTCTTCACTGCTTTTCCTAGCGAAAAGAAGAGAAGAAAAAAATGGGAAGATATCTGTGGACGAATAAACCTTCCTAAAGACCCGTGTCTTTTTTCTCTCCACTTGAGCACTGATGCCTTTGAGGCTTTTAGTAGACCACAACTACTGAAAGAGCTTACAAATGGCAGAGACAAGAAACGCTAGATGCCATCCTGGCAGGATGTAAACATGCCGACGCTTGTCATGACGCCACAGCCACTGAAGGAGTTTCTCAGCATGGATTTCAATCGATATTGGGGGGTGTTTAGACTCCTTGTGGGGAAAAATCAATGGTACAGATTTTGGTTTAAGTCTATGCTTATATACATCACCACCTCTTTCAGTAGCTGTGCTCATTGTACCAATTTTCCAAATTGCATTGCGGTAAAAATAGCAACAGGTTGCGGCAGTAGCTCACCAAGTGCAACCATTTCACGTCATCAAAATAATGGCGACCCCCATAGTCCAATATATATATAAAATTGTGGATTTTTAAAATAATGCACATTTCTTGGGGTTTTCTACTACAATTTTCAGTAAGAGATATCATTTACATTATATTTAGCCATACTGTACAAGTGTACCTGGTATTTGAACTACTGAAGAATTTGAATCTTCGAAATAATGGCGCCCCACATGGTCCAAAATATGTATAAAACCCTTGTTTAAAAAAAAAAACAGCATATGCTGGTTAGGTATGTTTTGAAGCATGACCAGCTTAAACCAGTGCATGACCAGCTACACTCTTAAAAATAAAGGTGCTTCACGATTTCCATAAAGAACCTTTAACATCTGAAGAACTTTCTGTCTCACAAAATAGTTCTTTGTGGCAAAAGAAGGTTCTTCAGATTATAAAAAGGTAAAAAAAAGAGATGGTTCTTTAAAGAACCTTTGACTGTATGGTTCTTTATAGAATCAAAAATGGTTCTTCTATGGCATTGTGGTGAAGAACCTTTTAAAGCACCTTTATTTTTAAGAGTGTAAGGACCAGCTCAAACCAGCAGCCATGCGTCAAAACATACCTAACCAGCATTAGCTTCCAATGTGGAGTTTTTAAATAACGTAAATCTTTCATGGGTTTTTTACTACAAATTTCAGTAAGAGACATTTATGTTATATTTAAGCCATACAAGTCTTAATAGCCGAGGTATCTGGTATTGATTTGTTGGAGAATTTGAATCTTAGAAGGACAATTACTGTGATACTGCATTGATGCCAACTGAATATTACCAGCGATCTTGGCTTGTGAGAAGGAAATGCTAACAGTTTGTTTTTTTATTAGTTATGCAGGCCATATCAAACCTTGCCTAGTGATGTCTTAAAAGCACCTGCATTTTTGATAACTGAAGTATTGTTAGCATCACTATTGCAAATATGACAGAACTTCAGGTTATTATCTCTCTGGCTGAAGCAAAATATTATTATTTGCAATGAAAAGTAGATAGTCGCTTCTGATACTAATTTTCCAAGAAAAACATATCTAGCTACACTAATATTTACATGTTAATCTCTCAAAATGTTTTTTTTTTAAATAGCTGCATTTCTGTGTTAATTACCTGCGTTCAGTTGAGTACTAAACAAACCAAAGCATAGACATTTGAAGGTTACGTGAATAGAATTTTGTTCTGCTCCAGAATTACCCAGAAGCCATTTACTTGGAATTAGCCTATAATGATACTGTGAAATGTTCTTGACTTGAACTAATAAGCTGTCTCTGCAATAGATGACACAATGAAATGCCAGTGTACCCAAGATAAAAGGGTTCATATGTAATTTTTTATATATCAAACAAAAGGAATAGAGCAGCCTTTACAATTCACAAATGTTCAGTGTCCTTTAGTACAAATTAGAGTTCATCACTCTCTTTCGTATTCAAGATGGCATTTTGTCTCTCCTCGCGAATGGCTAGATTTCTGTCAGCGTAATTGCATGACTCATCTGAGCTCCTACGGCTAATCAACCCATATTTGGAAACGGGTCTGATGGACTTTCTTCAGCAGAAGAGCTCTAGACAGACCCGTCTCAAAACTACAGCATCTGAAAATGAACAGTCTTCATAACACAAACCACGGATGCCTTCTCCATTGGTAACAGTCTAAATCAAAGGCCATTTAATATGGATTTGTCTTGCATTAGGTTAAATCTGATCTCAGAGTCCTGTTCAGTTTGAGAAACAGATGAACAGAGCGTGCGAGCGAAAGTGCCATGTCTTGACCCGACTCTCGGAACATCTGTACACAAAATGTACAAGTGTTTTTCTCAATCTCCTGTTGTGCTTTCGGCTGTTGCTTGTTTTATTTGATGCTTCCATGTGGTTTGTCTTTTGCTGGGTGTTATCTTGATCATAGACTGCTCTGTTGTCTCCCTTTCTGAACATCTGTTGTGTACTGTGTTGTGCCCTGTAGCTTAATATACTCTATACTACTGTCTTTCTTAATGACAGCCTCGCAGACTCATGCAACAACCAGATGATAATACAAATAAAAATATACCGAAAGATGATCTATTTATATTTTTGCATATAAATAGATTATGACGAAAATCATCTGTTTCAGACCTTTAATAATACAGATCAGTGACCTTCATGTATCTGTGTGAGCGTGTGCATGTGTGTCTGTACGTGAGTGTGTAATCAAAGCAGACTCCGTCCCTCACCGTACATCTTTGCGCTCCACTCTCCACTCGTTCTAGGTGTTGTCGTCGTGTCTTCTGTAAATGCTGACCTTCATGCTTTTTACGTGTTCATATGTTTTTGTTATATGTTTTGTTAGCTCTCAACACTGTGAGTAATAAAACAGTGCCTGCAAAACATTAATAAAATTCTACGCTCTCTCAAACTCTGCTGATGATTTTGCATCTTATCGAAATCCCAAAGCGCTGGGATAAAAAGGAGGAATGTTTTTTTCCCTCGGGCGGGTATTCTTGTAATAATGCTTTGTTAATATCGCAATTAGTTTTATAATTATTGCCACAAGTGAATGAGCAACAACATTTACATACACATAAATTAAATTTCAGTCATTTATGGATCTTAATTGTTATTTCACACATGAGTGAGGAAGATAAGATGAGTTACTCCATCTTAGGAACCACTTGAGTAAACACTTCATACATGATACATCTACAAAATTAAACATTTAAAGGGACAGTAATAAAAAAAAGAAAGAAAATGAAGGTATCTTTTACTCACCTTTGTGTCTGTTTGACTTTCATCTGTAAAACAAAAGGAGGAATTCAATATGTTACACATGTTTCTTTTTATGTTCTATGGAATAAAGAAATTCATACAGAATGCCATATAGGTTAATAAATGTGTGAACTATTCAGCCAAAAATGAAAATACGCTGAGAATGTACCCACCCTCAGGCTTTCCAAGATGTAGATGAGTGTTTTCTTCACTCATCAGATCTTCAGATTTGGAAAAATTTAGCTTTACATCACTTGATCACAATGGATCCTCTGCAATGTGAATGGGTGCCGTCAGAATGAGAGTCCAAACAGCTGATAAAAACATCACAGTATCATCTCCAGTCTATTATTTAACATCTTGTGAAGTGAAATACGCTACCAGTCAAAAGTTTTCGAACAGTAAGATTTTTCATGTTTTTAAAGAAGTCTCTTGTGCTCACCAAGCCTGCATTTATTTGATCCAAAGTACAGTAAAAACAGTAACATTCTGAAATGTTTTTACTATTTAAAATAACTGCTTTCTGTTTGAATATATTTTAAAATGTAATTTATTCCTGTGATTTCAAAGCTGAATTTTTGGCATCATTACTCCAGTCACATGATCCTTCAGAAATCATTCTGATATTCTGAAAAAAAAAAAAAAAAAGATTTTTTTTATTATTATTATGTTGAAAACAGACGAGTAGAATTTTTTCAGGTTTCTTTGATGAATAGAGTGTTCAAAAGAACAGCATTTATCTAAAATAGAAATCTTTTGTATCAATTTAAAGCATCCATGCTAAATGAAAGTATTAATTTTCATAATTTCTTATAGAAATTGTACTATAAAAATATACTCAACTTTTAAATACTGATAATAATAATAATAAAAATGTTTCATAAACAGCAAAATGATTTAGAATGATTAGATTAGAATGAAAATGATTAGAATGATTTCTTAAGGATCATTTGACACTGAAGACTGGAGTAATGATGCTAAAAATTTAGCTTTGATCACAGGAATAAATTACATTTAAAAATATATTCAAATAGAAAGCAGGTTACTTTAAACAGTAAAAATATTTCAGAATTTTACTGTTTTTGCTGTACTTTGGATCAAACAAATGCAGGCTTGGTGAGCAGGAGAGACTTCTTTAAAAAAACTAAAAAATCTTACTGTTTAAAAACTTTTGACTGGTAGTGTAAATCCATCAATACATTTTTAACGTCAAACTGTTGCTTCTAGCTAAAATTGGAGTCCTCTATCCATAATATTGCTTTCTCCAGGAAAAAAGTTGTCTTATCTGAATCAGGAGAGAAATACACACAAGATCAAGCACAGTTTAAGCAAAAATCCAAAATATTTTAAAGTTAAAATGCCATAATTATTAAAAATTTGTTTCTTACAAACATGCAGCTTTCACTTCACAATACTTTAATTGATGGATTCGTCATGTTGTGGATTACTGTGATATTTTATTAGCTGTCTGTACTGTCATTCTAATGGCACCCATTCACTGCAGAGGATCCACTGGCGAACAAGTGATGCAATCCTAAATTTCTCCAAAGCTGTTCAAAAACTCATCTATATCTTAGACTGCCTGAGCGTGACTAAATTTACAGCAAGTTTTCATTTGTGGGTGCACTATTTCTTTAAGTTGTGAAGCACATATACACCTCCTTTACTGAGTGATTGTTTGTGAAAAGTTTTTACTCTCCCACATTTGCTAACAAGTGTGTATTAAACACATGACTCAAATGTCACACAAAAAGTGTTTATTTGTGAGAGACGGCCCTTTCTCTCTCCCACCCTAACTTCACTCCCTTCTTGACAGTTTAAACACACTCTATATGCTTTCCTTCCATTCCCAGGTAGCCATTACAGGCCTCTGTGATTATCATACTTTAGAATGAAGACTGCTGTTTAACTGTATGAGAAAAGAATAAAAGCCTGCCGTCTCGAGGATAGACAGTGAGTTAAATAAAGAAGAAAGAATTGAAAGATAATTTTCTAGAGAGTTTGGAACAACACAGACCAATTTCTCTTCTCTATATGCTTGGCTGTGATAAGTACTATCCTTATCATTGCACTGTGAGACGGCTTTGGTTTAATAGTGTTGCTCTTCTCTGCTTGCTGAGTAATTGTTTTCTAGCTTCTGTACTTATCGAATGCAGCGTTAGGACTGAATGATGTGCTGCCTTGTGTACTGTACTGCAAATGACTGAAAATGAAAAGGTATACAGGACACAAAGCTGAGAAGAATATGCTTGGGAAATAAATGTTGCAGTTGAGTGAGATATTTACATAAAAACCTTCACAAATCGAAATCTCATGGCAGCAACAGTAGTCAAAGCAGCATGAATAAACCAGCTTGAACAAGGTTTTGTTCAGTACATACTGCAGATGGTCAGGTTATGAATTTTTCATAACTCAAACTGTCCTGTAGCCGCTTAAAAGAGTGTGCTTGTTTCTTCCACACATGAACGTCAAATGCGTTCTCAATTCAAGCAAACGCTCACCAATATTTCATGAAGAAAACACAGATGGAGAGTATTTTAGCATGAAAAGAAAGAGATAAAGAGACAGAACTGACATTTTAACCCGACACGCCGTCTTAAAACGCGTCGTTCGCGTGCTAGCACTAAAAAGGAGAAGCTACGTCACGGTAAACACGTAGGCGTGTTTATATAGAAGGAAAGGAATGCAAAAAATAACGGACCTTCCCCGAGTCAACCTGGGCCACGTTCACACTGTCAGTAGTGATGGGTCGTTCTTGAACGATTCGATCATTTTGAACGAATCTTTGATGTGACTCGGGACGAACGAGTCATCTCGGGGAGTGATTCATTCATTCGAACGACTCGAACCCGAAAACTTGTCAGATAAGAGGCAAGGTGAGCTAATCATAGACTAAAGACCCAGGTAAACAATGAATTAATCTTTTCTGTTTCGTATAGCATTATAGTTTTGTCTTGTTTGTAGTGTGATCAACGTTTGGAATGTGTCAGGGAGGTAACACGTAACATTTTAATTATATTTTGCTAAAATCAACGAAGTGACTCGAAAAAAGATTCGTTCATTTTGCTGAACGAGACTCAAAGGTCCGAGTCGGTTAAATGGTCCGAATTTTCCATCACTAACTGTCAGTTTTTGGGACTGACAACCGCATTTCCTTACAGGTGTGAGTCTCGAAAAATCCCGTTCACACAGCAGTTTACAGTTGCTTTTCGAATACTGTCTGTATGAACGTGCAACAGGAGTCAAGCCCGTATTCCTTACGAGAAACTATAGCAACAGACCAAAGCAATATCGACGATGGAGGAGTCGAATTGAGCCGCAAGTTCATCCATCAAATCATCATTATGGACAGCAGCTTTTAAATTTGAGTGGAGAGCGAGGCATTTGAGCCACGTGCAGAACACAAAACTGACGGGAGGGTGCGGCTTCGGTGGAGACTGGATATAAAACTTTAAGATAACACACAGCTAATTTCTCCATCACTGTAAGTTACCGAAACCACAAATGAAAACACACAGCACACGGTAGACGCGTGTTTGTGCAACAGATCGCTCTCTGGCACTGAATGACCTGACAGACAACTAGTTGTCCAGTTCTGTTGCGTTCACACAGCGCGCCTGTTCCAAGAATGCGGTTGTGAGTCCTGAAAATTTAGGGGTGTGAGTTCGGTTATAGAATACGGTTGTCACACATGTAAATTACCTTACTGTGTATGAAGTTACTGTGTTAGGGACTAGGATTGGGTATCGAAAATCGATTCTGATTCCAGAATCGGATACTTAAGGTCGGGAATCGGATACTGTTTGTGAAATTAAAATTTCGATTCCGCCTATTGATTCCTATGTGATTTTGTTTAGTTGTCTAATGTTTTTTTTTTTCAGAATCGTAAGAGAACCACAACTTCCATTTTAAAAACAACAACAACAACCCAATTTATCCAGAATCACTCAGCTCTATTTTGCAAACAGCTCTTAAGTGATTCTTGTTTTTATGTAGCTCATCTTTTATTCACATTGGAATCAAAACTGGGAATCGAAAAGAATCGGAATCGATAAGAGGAATCAGAATCGGAATTGATAAAATTCTAACGATACCCAACACTATTAGGGACTCAAATACAGTATTGACAACCGTATTCTGCTGCTGTGTGAACGTGGCCCTTGTTTAAACGTCAGTAAACCCATAGAGTGTAACCGACTAATTAGAAAACTCACAGAAAACTTACCATTGTTTGTGTTATTAAACTTAGGTGCAAATAAGTTGGTACAAATACAGCAGTTTGATTGAGTAATGAATCTGTCGGTCTGTGCAGTCGAAGGATTCACTTTAGATTCGAAAATCTTGAGAATTCATAAAATAGAAAACAAATACGAAAAACAAAGAATTAACAAATAACAATAAAGAAAGAGAAAGTGTATTTATTTATTTGTGACCTTTTATGCCAGCAGAGACTGCTTTGCTGGTCTTGACAGTTCGCCACTACCTTACTGTATTTTTAAAAGTGAAAATAGAATAAAGAATACAAATAATACAAATAAAAAAGTAAATACATGTCATCGGATGGCTAAAAACAGTAATTCTACTGACTGAGAATTACACTGATTCAGCTGTATGAAAACAGGGAGACTTTCTTTGCCAGTTGCTGAAAGATCTGAGGCTTTGGAGCCCAGTGACAGTCTAATGCCCCAGGTTACTATAGCCTCACTGGCCAAATTTTCAAATCACAGACTATGAAACATCAAAGAAGCAAAACTTTACTTTCATTAAAATGTTTCAAACCATGCAAAGCAAATCTCAGGGGTCCTTACCACCAACACAAGCCACAGCCCTCTTCATACTGCATGAAGTGAGACAGTTTACGTGATAGGTCTCCCTTGATGAAAGCTTTGTTTGGCTGAATTCCACTTACTTGCCCCCACACATCTGTGCGCCTATCGCACACACACTGAGCTCTGTAGGTGGGCTTTCCCTTTCCACTTTACTTCTCTCATCCGTTTGAAGATGGTACACAGAAGCGCTTGATGAGAGGGAAGAAAAGTGCAGTTTTACCAGTTGTGACAGCGGATCAGATAAGCGATGCAGACTAATGAAGGAGAGGATGAGAAGCATGTTATTTAGGGAATAACTAATCATACCATGCCATGTCTGTTTTAATGGGAGATTGTAATTGATAAGTTCTATACCTAGGCTGCTTTTTTGTCCAACATATGGACCTGACAACAATTTTCTGTTAAATGCAAGTATATGTTGAAAGTGCATATTAATGTTCATGTTTGTCTATGCACATATTCACCCTTTATGAACAATGTAATAGGTCTCATGAAACAACAAAGAGCGCTCACTTTAGTGAGTACAGGCCAAGAGTTTTACAGCTGTAGTAAAGGTGATATGTGATCTATGTTACGTTTTACTAGCACAGCGAATAAAACACACAAGAATGGCTCTTATCATTGTAATAAAATAATGGTTGACCTTAATACTAGCACATAACCATAGCTGTATGTCCTATAATCTTTGCTGAATCCCACAAATCATTACGATACTGGTGGGGGTTTGTCGTCAAGTCGCCTTTATTTATATAGAGCTTTTTACAATACAGTTTGTTTTAAAAGTAGCTTTACAGTATTAAACAGAGAAATAGTATGTTAATAATGCAGGAGGACAGTAGTTAACACTCAGTTTTCCATGTCAGTTCATCATTGATTTAGTGATGTCATCGTCCAACTCAGTCAAAGACTATAGAAATACAAAGATGGCTCACTTCTATACTTACAAATGGGAGAAACTACCAGTACGCATGTGTAGTCATAAGCGCGTTATGACTGTGCATGCGCATTGGCTGGTCTAGTCTGAAAAATAAGCTTTTCTAAGCTATTTGAGCATAAGGAACAACAATTATGGGTTGGTTCATTTTAGATTTTGTTGCTGATTTGAGGTATTTTTATTCCTTAAAAATTCAAAAGATTTTGGATGGTACTGTATCCTGGTTTCCACAAACAATATTACACAGCACAACTATTTTCAACATTGATAATAATCAGAAATGTTTCTTAAGCACAAAATCAGCATATTTAAGTGATTTCTAAAGGATTATGTAACACTAAAGACTGGAGTAATGGCTGTTGAAAGCTTTGCCATCACATAAATAAATTACATTTTAAAGGGGTCATTGGATGCTAAGTTCACTTTTAAAATGTTGTTTGAACATTAATGTGTGTTGGCAGTGTATGTACAAATCTACCCTATGATAAAAATCCATGCAGTGGTTTTTAATTAATCTGTAAAAATAATATCCCCTTTTTCAAATCGAGCCGTTCTCAGATGCCTGTCGTTGTGGCGTCACATCGACAGAGGCCGCTTCCACGATAGTTGATTGACATGAGCGTCTTACCTCAGATCAGTTGTAACAGTCCAGCCTCCATTGTTTTGATGCCGGAGCAGGGATGTAAGTTAGACAAGAATATCTCCGACTGAGCGATTGAGGTGTTGTGTTTCTGGATGTAATAATGAACATAGTGGTCGTCATTTACTCCTGACATCTGCTGCTGAAGATGCAGTGGATTACGTTGTTTGTGAAGGGAATGCGCCTCTTGATCTACATATACCTGTCTATGTTCACGCGAATCATTCGTGATCCAGCTTCACTTACAGCAGAAGTGAGTATAAGGGTTTTTTATGAAACTTGCTAAATGCGGCTAAAGTAAACAGGCTCATCACTCCACAGAGAGAAGAGAGGGGCACGACGAGCAGAGCACATTTGCGTTTAAAGCGGCCTCGACCAGAATAGGATGATTTTTGAAGAGCTGATTTTGGAAAGGTATAAAGGGTGTTGTTTTACACAACCATTGAGAATTTTTAACCAAAGTATATTATAGACTTTTCATTAAGACCCTAAAGAATCATATCAACTTG
>JAHKKF010491951.1:0-27777 GCA_019740295.1 Labeo calbasu
CACTATTGCCTGATATTGCTCTATTTCGACGTCAAAAATAGTCTGAAATAAGTCACAACTGTGGCGCTGCGCATCTCCATTCAAACACAGCGGTGTTTCGTTTATGAATGAACGTGCATTTTAAACGAATCTAGTGAGTCAGTGATTCAATTTCCTATTCATAAAGACTTGCTTTATTCCTGAATGAATTAACCGTTCGAACGAATCAAATGAATGATATGATTCAGTTTCATTTTTCAAGTATCTTTTTTTTAGTTATTTAAATCATTTAATATTTCTGTATTCAAAATTTTATATTTAAAACATTAATCTCAACATAAATTTATATGTTTGACTGCACTCATGCCTCCTTTAAGCCTCATTAAACAAATGAAAATACACCTACAAACCACTTTTGTGTTCTTCTGTGCCACCTCTGTTGTGCAAATTAATTTTGTTAATACTGATTTCATTTGACTGTGAACTTATTCTTATTCTACTTGTTCTTATTCTGTTGTTTTAATTAGGAATTTTAAAAAAGCTTTAAAAATATATATTATTAAAAAACTAACATGGAAAATAACATACTTTTAATAAAGTCACAAAAATGTCAGTACAAAGGTAAAAACAAAACCCCCCTTCAATTCACTTTAAGGAGTTAAATATCACCTCATAATGGGAAGGCTTTCATCAGATTCTTTTGGTTATTAGAAGGTGATCCTGAAATTTTGACTATGCTCCTAAATTTCTGTAAGCATAGAGCCCTGATGGATTTATTGCAATTTGGGGGGAAAAGTTTGAAACAGAAAATAGTGGTTTTCATCTTGCCACTTTCTTGATAAAGAAAACACATTTTTTACTAAAATTAATCAAAATGGATTTATAGCGTTTTGGAACCAAACTCTTCAAATAATAAAAAAGGCAGTTCATGACACATTTAAATTCACTGAATAACTGAATATTAATTAAAAGTTACATCTTTTTGTGTTTAGTGTAATAAACAAAGTAATACAGCGTAGAAATGACAAAAGGTTGAGTAAATTATACATATATATATGATTGAGGTAATTTCTATACCTTGTACTATACATGTGGTAGTCCAGCATGGGTAATAGAAGTTATGCTATAGTGAATAATAATTTATTTCTGAACACTAATGCAACTTTTTTGGTGAATTTACCCCTGAATACTTGTGGAGAATATATATAATATAATAATATTATATATATTATATACATTATAATTTATTATATATAACTTAATAAAAATTCTACACCTTCTGAAAATATTGTTGCTAATTTGTTTATGTTTTCAGCTGGCAATAAGAAGCTCAGTTTACACATTTTTACCATTGTAATTTCATATTCCATGTGGTCATGAAATAGATTGTAAGACATTGTTGCATGAAGCTTGCTCTTGTTTTAATAGATGGCTTGCCCTTTAGTGTTTTATTTTGTTCATTTTTTTTAACACAAAACTTTACTAAAGAAAACATAACTTTGTCTTTTCTTTTTTCTTTCTTTTTTTTCAGAAAGCAGCAAATATGGATAAAAAATTCTCTCCTTGCCTTTCAACATCTTTTTAAGACACCTCCGATCATTGACACTGAAGGTGTGCTGGTAATGAAAATCAACTTCTGAAGTCTTTGATTTTCAGTCTTAATGAAGGCAAAAGAAGGGGAAAGCAGTGGTATCAATCAGTCTGTTTGGTTTCTTTCATTTGTAGAACAAGCGGGGAATAATTTGGCACCTGATGCAGAGAGGAGCTGGGCTAAATCAAAGCGTATAAATAATGAACTCTAATTAGCAGCGTGTGGGAGAGGTGTGATGTCTGTCTGGATGGCGGAACCTCTGCCTGTTCTCGTGATCAGTCACTGTGAGAGCCTCACTAACGCAAGAGGAAGTCAGAACTTCTCTGTTAAGGGAGGGAGGGAGGACAGGAAAGTGGGAATTGGGGGACCCACATGCTTCTACAAACACTAATTGAAATCTTAGTGTGCACATATACACACACTCGCACAAGCGGCACAAGCTGCACTGTGGTTAATTAAGAATTAACCTGTCCCGTTGTGAAAGGTATTGTACCTATGTTCAGTATTTTTGTAATAATCACTTGACTAAATGAGGGTGTTGGGTAGTTTGGCACAGAATAAATAGTGGCCTAATTAGAAACACAGCAGGTTTGTGATATCCTAGCAATAATACTGACACTTTACAACAAACACTCACAGCCGCACAAGGGTTGGCACTGTCTCAGTGGCTCCCTGAGTTGGAAGAGGTGCTGGGTTTCACCGTGTTGCATCATGGTATATTATCTAACAAGCACAAATGTCACTGTGCCAACAAACATCACTTGGACCTGGTGGGTAAATTAGTCCCTTGGTTTACACCAAAATGTGTAAAAAATAGAAAAAACAAAAACAAAAAAACACTCACTGATGACTGTGCTGCGGTAGGGCCTACCATTGCACTTATTTAATAAGATGTATATGTTTACTATAAAACCATGTTTTTCCCGCAGATTTCCCTGCCATATTTATCTTATGTGTAGAGAAGAATCTGATTAGACTCATTGGCTGACCCCTCTTCCTCTGTGATGAATTATAAGAGTCAAGGATGCAGAATTTGATTTATCTCCCTGACCTTTTCTATGCAAAGGATACACGTTCTGTACAACCATAATGTGACACGTCAGAAAAAGAGGTCATGTCTGTTAGAAAACATCGGTGCTTCTCGTTCTCCCTCTCTTTTGCTCTCCCTCCTGCTGTCTCCAATGGCTCTATTGTTTGGTGTGACAGCACAGAATCCAGCACTGGTCTAATGTGATTTTTTGGCGTTCTTACTGATAATGAAGTGAGCCTTAGCCGACGTGATATTTCCCAGACTGCATTTGCTCAGATCTAATCATTAAAGCGGATCCGTATAAATTGATAAACAGAAATATTAATATTTATTTTTCTCCACTTGACACAATAAAAGAGAAATCAGAATGATTGGTGATGACTTTGATCTTTTATAGCCCATCACTTTCTACCTCCTATGAGCCTCTTTAAAGCTGACTGAATTGATCTTAATTGCTCCTAATTTCTTAACAGTTTATCTAGGCTTTAATGTGAAAAGATAAGGAGAGAGGAATAAAAAACTAATATAAAAACTCCATATTAAGGGGATGCAGAATTTGATCAATAAAACTCTATATTGTGTACGAATATTACAGTTATCTACTATGTTTGACACAGTTAATAAACATTATCGTTACTGTAGAATATTCGGAGCAAAGAGGCACCTGTATTAAAACACATATATAAATTATGTTTATCTCTTATCCTGAATAAGAAATCAGGTCTGAATTGGTAAGGGAGGATGCTATAAATATTAATGATTTTTTTAAACTTCAAAAGGGCGATAATATGGGATTCTCAGGAGGTGTCTCATCTTGAAGGGGGTAGAGAGAGAGGGGGGTTTGGGGGAGGGGAGGGAGAGCAACTGTAATTAAACATGGATGTATGCCTTCCTACGGCCGGTCTGGGGTTTGACAGGCCTGCAGAACAAGCCCAGGTGCAGCTGAGCGTGACAGCGAGCTTGTGAGTACAGGGACTCTACATACACATTAGCACCTACCCTGGACAAGAACACTAGCACAGGGATAGTCGACTGCACACGATCCGCCTGAATCTGCTTTGCGTGCGGCAGTGATTTCAGCCTGTGAGAGAGTAAAATGGATTACAGTAAGCCATAATTAGAAGGTATTCGACCATTTTACCACTTAATAGTAATAATAGGTATGGCTGTACATGAGGATAAGGGTCATGAATATGAACATGATATATATATATATATGTATGAAGTGTTCAGATGCAAAAGCCTCTAAATCCATCTGACATTTTTCTTTAGAATAAGCTTTTTTTTCAGGCTCCTATGTATAGGTTTCTACCTAAGTACTGGTACTTCTGATTGGGCTGAGGCCGGAATTTAGCGAGTTTGAAGTAGAAGTATTTGATGGATGTATACTATGTGTCAAGAGCATTCACTCAGTATCATTATCTCATTTTTGACCAAGGTGGCTTTTAGAGGGTTTTGCATCTAAACTCTTTATATATATATATATATATATATATATATATAGGTGATACATAATGTGAATCCAGAATGAGTATGTTTTTAATTTCTCTACTAAAATTAGCTTAATGTTAATGTTTTTATTTTTTTTATTATTATTATTTAATTAATTTATTTATAAACCTAATAAACTGCTAATTTTCTGCTTATTAATAGTTAGTAACATTGTTGGGCATGCTACTTTACAAAAGTAATTACAGTTACTAGTTACTTCTCACAAATAGTAACTGAGTTAGTTACATCATTATAAAAGTAATTAATTACCAGGGAAAGTAACTATTGTTATTTTTTTATTAATTAATTAATTAATTAATTTATTTTAATGTTCAATTATGTCAAATAACTTTTTAATTTTAATAAAATTAAAAAAAAAAATATTTACTCACCAGACTAATATTAAAAAAAACTGATATACTAAGTATGATATACACAGTTTTTTAAATTTCTGAAAGTACATTTAGCATCAGTCAGTCAAGCATTATAATATGACATCATAATAACTTTAGTAATTAGAACAAGCAAGTATGAATGCATATTTGTCGTCTTGACTGAACTTAGGACTAAAGGTGGTGCTTAAGATATTGTTTGTAATTTAGTGTTTCTAACAAGCCACAGGGCTCATTAATATTACTGACGTTATTTGCGTTCGCTCGAACTGATTTGCTGAAATCAAAACAGGGACGATAATAGGTGAGCACCAGCCAATGAGATTGCTGTTTGCGCATTGGTTCCGCCTACTACCATAGAAACTAGTTACAGTAATAGTAAGAATTGTTCCCTGTACAAAAGTGTTACCAAAAATGTATACTATAAATGTTAGAAGATAATATATTAATGATTCACTTCTTATTAATATTTAAAATTCTTTTGTCTGTCATGTGGTCCAACATAATAATAATAATAATAATAAACACAAATAGAGATCGGATGTCGCCACCCATCTTAAACATCATTACTTAATATATAGAATTCAGCGTTTTATGACATGAAAGTAAAATGCCTTTTTGTGCAACTCTCCTAAAATGTAATAATATTTATAATATTAAATTAATAATAATTTATAATATTTTTTAAAAAACTTGGCATATTTATTTATTTATTTAATAAAGGAACTATGATTTCTCATTGGCTATGACTATGGCTATGACAGGGAGCACTTTAATATTTTACTGACATTACAGATTGTGTTTATTTGCAAAATTCTGTGCATTTCAAGATGAAATATGGCATTTTTTTTAGCAGCAGACAAACAAAGACAGGAAATGCTGGTGGGGTGTTGAAGAAGAAATGGGCTTGTGGGACAGGTGTTTGTGTTCCTTTCATTCCAGCTTTATCTCCGTAATTAATACATGAGAGGCCAAAACGTTTGCCAAGCGGTTTCCAAAGTTGTTTACCATAAACAATAACAAAAATAACAACCAAGGAAGGGAAATAAAATGCAGGAGTGCAGCAGGATGGATGGCCATGTAAGCGGCTAGCTGGAAGGAAGGAGAGGAGAAAAAAAAATTGAGAATAAATGAAAAGACATGAACAGTCCAGGTGGTTTTAAAAAGCGTGCAAGGAAATGGGTGAGAAATGAGAGAGAGGGGAGGAGAGCAATAGGGCAAGAATATTTTTAAAAATGTGGTATTGTGAAATCGACGGAGGGAGAAATAGAGAGAGAGAAAGAAGACAAGGGAAGTGAGGTAGAGAGTGCTAAGCCCCAGGGCTCTGAAGGGGAATTGTAAAGTAACGCTGAGTGAGTGAGCATATCCAGTTCGGGGACGTCTCCACAGCTTTTTTGTCCGCTGCTGGACACCCAGAGAACACGGTAAGTCCCAGAGCGTCTCGGCCGGGCTCGCTCTGACATATGCAGCCTTCCAAAGATGAACAACATCACCCCCAGTGCTTGCCAGAAGGTCGGGAAATTGCTCCCATTGCACATCGCTTCTTCTTCACACATACACACATGAACCCTCCCTCCTGTTTCCCCCTGGCCAGGGTAAAGGTAGCTTTTACTCTCCTTAACTCATCTACTCTGAGGGACTGCAAGCTTTCTCTCGCTCACCAGACCTTTTTCCACATGACTTTACCCAGTTACATGCACGCTGGAGTAAAACCCTTCCTCCTCGCGCTCGCGCACGGGGCTAAATAATGGATAACGGGCCTGTGATGAATTTGGGCAAGATCCTAACGACACCCAACACCTCTTCCCCTGCACAGCCCCTAGTCCTCCATAAATTAACCACCGCTCGTAATTAGCTACGGAGAGACAGTGGAACAACTTCGAGCATTAATAAAACATGAGCACCAGCACTGTTTGGCTTGCTCTACATGTTTCTCGTGGCGAGGATGATCCTTTTCAGACTACGCTGCGATCGCTTACAGGGGGAAAGCGCCTTGAGTACAGAGTGCAGTCGGAGGGCATTCCCAGGCAAAATGATGCCTGTTTGCATGCAAAAAAAGGCCCATTTACCTGCTTTATACCTAGCGGCACTCGCTCACCTCGTCTTTAGCTCACTCTTGCTGTCGTGCTTTTGAGACCTTCATCAATTTTCATTGGTTCAAACAGCATGCATGCAGCAGGCGGTGCAGGGGCAGGTTTCTAGTCTACATCCATTTATCCACATTAAACGGGAGCTTTGGGGACATCGCCCTGCGAGAGATGAGAGTTTAATGGCACTGTCCCAAATAAGTTTGCGCTGTGTACTTCCGCACTCCATTTAAGATTCATATTGCCTTTTTATGCTTTTATCACCCTGAATAAGTGGCGGCCCAGCCAAGCGTTCACCCTGCCATTTCAGAGCACATTTACCAGCCCAGCCGAGTAAACCCCCGCCACTGAGCCAAACAAACAAAAAAAAAAAAACCTGCTCCATACCGGCGCGTTCCCCTCCTTATTCCCCCATGTACATTTAGAGCCAAAGAAGGAAGTAACTGCATCACATCCCCACCAGGGCTAGGAACCATTTGGATTTTTTGCATCTTCTTTTTCTTTTGATTTGTTTTAAAGGGGTCCTATTATGCTTTTTCACTTTTTGAATTTTAGTCAGTGTGTGGTGTGTATGTTTGGGCATAAAAAAAAAAATCCCTTTTCAAGAACTACAACAAACATCTCCTTTGGACTACAGTGTTTGTTTTCCGGATGCTATGATGTCACATTAGAATATCATTCAAATAAATTCCGACTACGGAAATTCAAATGGTTAGGGGGTGGGCAGGGACGAAGTGGGGGATTAGCCTAACTTTAGTGATGCAGCACTGAAAGCAGCTTCTGAGACGCTTAAACGAGCCGCAGCACGGCAGGTATAAACACAAGCATTGACTAGAGTGGCCGCGATCTACTCCGGTGGCCGCGTCAGAGCTCCAACGTGCCACAGAGACGCCACTGGTATAAACTGATTACAGTGGCCGCGTCGAAGCTGTAATGCGCCGCAGACGTGCGCAGTGTGTGGTAAGAGATTTATTCATCATGCAGTGTAGATAGCTTCACTTATAATGCAAGTGTTTTTTAAAATGCATAAATTTGCAATAGACTAGGCTAGGCTAATCAGTGATGATGTTCTTTGATAATGTTAATGTTAGGCTGCTTTTAGCCTTATGCTGGAGCTGGTTTCAGGCAATGAAATTAAGTATGTAAATAATTAAATACATAAATACAGCACGATAATATCATGTATTGGCAATCTCACAGGCTGAGGATAGAACCCAGCACTAGCGTATTATTTACTCACCCTTCTTGCATCCTAGGTGTAAATGACTTCCTACTTCAGACGAATGCAATCAAATTATCCTGCAATTAAAAATCAAATGCAATAAAAAATTATCCTGGCTCTCCCAAGCTTTAGAACAGCATAGACGGGTGTTTCTCTTCATCAGTCCAAAACAAGTCCAATAAAGTGCATCCATCCACCGTCTAAGCTATTCGCCAGTGGGACAGCTAGCCAATCACAACACATTTCGTTTTTCAGAAGTTGGACCTTCAGTAAAGGCCCGGATGCATCCTAGGTGTATATGACTTCCTACTTCAGATAAATGCAGTCGGAGTTATATTAAAATTATCCTGGCACTCCCAAGCTTTAGAACAGCATAGATGGGTGTTTCTCTTTATTAGTCCAAAACAAGTCCAATAAAGTGCATCCATCCATAATAAAAAAGTGCCTCACACGGCTCCAGGGGGTCAATAAAGTGTTTTTGTAAGAAAAATATCCCTATTTAAAGTGTAAGAATCACTTTAATCTAACTTGTGCTAATAGTTGTACACGGAACTTACTTCTTTGGCAAGGGGCGTGAAAGTACTGAAACACAGTCTAAGCTGTTCGCCAATTACAACGCAGTGGGACAGCTATCCAATCACAACACATTTAGTTTTTCGGAAGGCGGGCCTTTATTAAACCCGGAACTAATCGAGCCATTTGTGCCAGGCTGGAAAAAAGGTATTGTAATAATGTAAATTATGTGAAAAATGCATTTTTCAAACCACCAAGCATGAAAGCATGTTCTAGTCCACCCCCAAAACAAAATCAAGAATTTGTACAATTTTACAAAAATTTAACAAAACCCTCTCCCGCCACAGCCCTGTAAAACAGTTAACCATCACTAAAGGAACCAACTTTATGCACACTAAACCAAATAATTTCCATCTACATTTCCATTTCAGTGGCTCCTACTTAAGCTATTAAACACGCTAACAATGTTTCCTGACAAATTAGCATGTATGATATCAGAACAAATGTGGAAACATACGAAAATGTCAACGTGCATTAGACTTCGAAAGAGACGCACAAGCTGTAATGCTCTATTGGACACCGAGGGGAGAGACGGAGGTGTGTAATGTGTACTGACTGAGTAAATGAGCTCATAAAGTACCGTCTGCCTTCAGGGAGTGGAGAACTACATGTGCTAATCTTCATCAACATCCGCTCCCTGCCATGTAAAAGAGAAGGAACAACAGAGTTACGCGCTCTGGACAAGAGCAGCCTACATTAGAGGGGAGTGTTTTCCGGCGCAGGACACCATTACTACCACTCCCAGCATGCCTCGGGATGAGACGACTGTCACTGAGAATTAGCCACGGGGGTTCTGCCATGTAAACGCATCATATGTAATTGGAAGACCAAAAGGAAAAAAAGGCAAAGTGTAGGGGAAAAGAAAAGGCTTTTAAAATAATCTGCCGGCTCACCGTTACATCGCCGAGACCATGTGCCGACAACATAATGAAGCTTTTAGCAACTGTCAGACCGCTGGGCGCAGAATACGTTAGCCCCGTCTACCTGCTTTCCACGTTTGTTTCATTCGTTTTTTCCTCTGAGTGGATCTGTGGGTAACCTTGTGTTGATATTTACTCACCGTGAGTGCTCTTGCTGCAGTTTTCTCGAAATGACCAGTTTACTTGATAATATCGACAGCTCTAGTGTAAAATCTGCTGGCATCAAAGGTCAAAAAGAGCAATGTTTTTTCCCCCTCCCATCTCTACGGGCCGCCTTCCATCTCGCGCCGAGTAAATCTCAGAGCGGAATCACTTTTCTGACAATAATTTATAAATTATGCACTGCTTGTGTTTTGAATTGAGAAAGGCTTTCATATCTTTTCCATTAACTCAGATTAAGTTTTCATAGTGATGCTGGAGAGAATGCTAGCAATATACCCGTCTCATTTTAATGAAATTTTTATCAGTGCTCTTTTCTGTTGTACACTCCTATTGGGATGTCTGTGAATCTACAGCTTGGCTTTTGGACGTGAACTCCCCTCAACCTGCCTGCCAGTGGCTCTGAACGCTTCAATATTTGATGGGCTCTGGCTAACTCAGCCGTAAGAATTCAGCTGCAGAGATTTAACTCTAATGTAAAAATTGTGAACGGATGAAAACTGGGATGTCATAAGTAATACATCTATTCCAAGAGGGGGAACAGCTACCATTTGTGGGGAAGAGGAAAAACAGGAGAGCGAGAGAGACAGAGAGAGAGAGAGAGAATGAAGAAAAGAAAGGGATTTAAGAAGAAACACTGCACTCTCTTTCCTCCTTTTATGTTCTCAAAATGAAAAGCCTGGAAGCTATGAGGCTAACAGCTAACATTTTCCCCTGACTCAATTCCTTGCTCCTCCAATTGATTCTTAATTATGAGCACTCTTTTTCCCTTTCTTCACAACCATCAATAAAAAAGGTCCTTTAATGTCATCTTTCTGAAGAAATGGGCATCACACCACTTAACGTTCATAGGTCAAATCCATTTCAAGGAGCATTATGTTGCTCTCTCTCTTTCTCTCGGGCTCTTTTTCTTTCGCAGACAAGCACACTCACACTCCCGGTCACCAAACGGATTCCAAAACATTCGGAAAATCTGTCTATACAGTTCTAGTGTGTTGATGCACGCTGCCTTCGAAGCGGAAGAGGTCAGCTGAGATGGCTCTGATGAGCACGTTTTGTATCTATAGATGACCCCCTTAAGCCATACGCTTCTTGGCACAGTGCATACCGCTGGTAATAGCTCATCTAACAATGACTTCTTTGTGTCGGAGAATCCGAGGAGAAACTCAGTGTGGACAGAGGATGGTAAAACACTTTGTTGCCTTAGTTGTTTTTCTACCTTCTCATATGAAAAGCACTGGGGAGAGATATTTGTGGTGGTAGTTTATTATTCAGTTCCCCCATTTAACTGTTAAACCAATAGGATTTTTAGCAGTCAGAATTGCTTTTCTTTTTTTATGTAACCCTCTTGTTTTGTTTGGGGTCTCTGAGACCTGAAGCCTTTATTTTTTCAGTAGGCTTGAACGCTTTTGCTTTGGAGCATTAGGGTGATACTTCATGCATTTCCTAATCTTATGAGAACTGATTTCATACTTAAAATAAAACTTTTTTTCTGAATCATATTCCATGAAAACTTGACATTTATGATCATTTATCTGAATAAATGCAAATAATTTATCATAGTGTATGATGATTTTAACGGTAAACTACTGTAAAAATGCTACAGTAAAAACCTATTACTCGATTAACGGTAAGTTCTCTTACTATATACAGTGAAAAACTGTAAAGGATTTTACAGTAAAATACATTTTTGGAAGCAAAAAAGAATGTATAATTTACAGTGAAAAATTCCCTTATGATCTTTAAATAACACCGGTCACTAAATGCAAAGTATTTAAAGTGTACCTGAAGTATACTTGCAATAGTTCCACTCTAGCACAATCAAATACAATTAAGTTTTAGCTGGACTTCAGCACTACTTCTGCACAATTAAAGTGTATTATACTTAGCATGAAATAAATGTATTTCAAATACATTTTAGTATACTTATTTTTCACTGGGGGTAGGTTGATATATTAATATTATTAATGAAATGTAAATTTGAGTTAATTCTGTAAAACCTAAAATGTTGTTACTGTATTTTTTATGGTAAAATTCTGGTAATGACAATGTTAAAAGTACTTGGTTTTGGTCAGAGAAACATATTAAAAGATTCTGAAAAGAACAGGTGAACAGTTTGTCCAAACATAAAAGCAGTAAATTCATTATCTATAGAATATATAAAGTCGTTATACAGTTTGCTAAAAAGTGAGTTTGGAAAAACAGAACAGGAAAAGAGAGAAAGAAAGAAATATAGACAGTTGATGCAAAAACCTCTGTGGATGACTCATGTAAAGGACACAGTATACCTACAGTGGCACAAGCTATTCCTTAAGCCATGTTTATCACTTTTTATTACCAATAATAACAGAGCTCCTCAGGGAGCTGGAGGGTAAGTATGCCCGGCAGCACTCTTTCAGCCACTTTTAAACTGACTGCATCCAGCACGCACTCAATGTATAATGCTTACTGGGAGTCTCTCCATTTCCAATGTACACGACTACAGTGTCTCTTACAGCTGATAAATAAAAAATCATTACTGCCATGGCACTGGTTTGGACTGGATCTGGGCCCTACCTTGCACATAATCTAAAACTTAAAAATGCAGTCTGTGAGCAAAAATACTGTACATGTATATGCAGTGGCATCTGAAAGTCTGAGACACATCGGAAGTATGGAAATCTAACTATTGCAATTTGACTTGAAATAACTTTTAAAATAAACATTTCATTTCAAATTCAAGTTGAAATTAAAGCAAAGAAATATGATGATAAAATCAATAAGAGAATTTATATTATTAACATTTCTAGCACTTACTAAAACATTCGTTTTTCAAGATACACATGCAAATTTGTCTGATCCTTGTTCGTGGGCTGCAGTGCAAAGTTGATTTATGTGCTTACTTGATCTAATATTTGATATTTTTTAAAAAAATGTTGTAGATTTAGGTAGCAAATGAGAATTGCTAAAATGGATGCATATATTTTGAGACAAATGTTTTCTTAATGATTTTCAGTTTTGTTTAAGATAATTAAAGCAACAGTTTTCAAATCGCAAAAGTATATGTAAAAGAATGGTATTTGGTGTAAGAAAGTGTGATAATTAATATATGGCTGATTTTTACATTTGTTGACATGACATGGTTAGATTCAGATGGTAAATATCATATGTATATCATAAATATGTTGTGGTCCATCTTGGAATGTTGGAATGAAACCATCATATTTAAAAACATGATATTAGTCATATCATGTAATAAAATACGATTTGTTGTTGCTACTGTACATCTGTATTAAATTATTATGGGATCTCCTTCAATGCTTTCAGAATCTTTACTTTTTAAAATGATTTTGTTTTTGTAATTTAAGAAACATTTTTTTTTATTAACATATAAATGACAATATATTCATTGAACAAAAAATAATTCTCTTATTTTTCAGAATAAGCAGAAAATAGTACAAACTTTGCTAAAGTGATCGTTTTGAACACGCATTAACTTAGACATTATTAAAAAAAAAGGAAAAAAAAAACATTATTTTAGCTAAAATATTTATATCAATACTGTATACCTTGTGCCCCGTGCTGGTGAGCTTTTTACCCTGTGTGTGGGGGAAAAGACCCCCCTTTTCACCTCATACAGTACATAAGATCTTAAATCAAAACAAACAACTTGTATGATTTATTGTCACACAAAATCTGATGCTCCACAAATGTTCAATACAAACATATATATTTTTGTCTGCAATTATACATTTTAGGCGCAGTGAAGGGCACATCTGTGTGCCTTTAGCACCATTGTGCTCTATTATTATTATGATTATTATTATTTTATTCCGCAAAGATGCATTAAATAGATAAAAAATTACAGTAAACACATTTATAGGAAAAAAAAAGTTTCTATTCAACAAAAAATCCTGTAAATGTATCACAGTTTCCAAAAAAATATTAAGCAACACAACTGTTTTCAACCCTGAATCTGCATATTAGAATTAATACTTGATCATGTCAAACATAAGACTGAAATAATTGTGGCATCACAGGAATAAATGATATTCTAAAATATATATATTAAAATAGAAAACACTTAGGTTAAATAGTAATAATACTTCAAAATATTGCTGTTTATACTGTACATTTATAGATAGATAGATAGATAGATAGATAGATAGATAGATAGATAGATAGATAGATCTAAATATGTGTTTAAGTAAATGTTAAACAACTGCAATCATCCTCCCTCCAATCAGGCACATAGATTTCAGTATTCACACATGCAATGCAAAAGTACTGTGATGTGAAGTAAAGTGTATAACACTCCTCGCTCTGTGACATTCACCAGAGACCATTAAAGTGAGAGCCAGTAGCTGTGGACGGGATCCTGATCTTTAGCTGGGAAATGATCACAATTAGGAAAGCACACTGTCCCCGGTGACATTTAAGAATGCACTTGCAGGAAGTACAGTTGTAATGGCTTGCAAGTGTGAGTGTGTGTACATATGTGTGTGCGGGCACTGCTTACTTTTGTCTTCCAGATTTATGTTTGGCTTTCGGCCCTGTTTTTGCAGACACTACAGCAGTTTTTACATCTGTCAGAACTCTGCAATCTCTCAACCAACTTTGAAGCTCATGTTCGTACTTTCATCTGATCTGTCTTTATATGTGCCATAACCTACATTTAACATTCTGTTTCTGTTATGAGAACAATAATGGGTTTGGCTTTCCTCCGTGAAGTCTCTCTGAGGGCATATGCTGTCGAGGAGGACCACTCTCCCACCCCACTCTGTGAAAGTGGCACGAGTAAAAAACATGATTTGATGCTATTATTTTTTGATAGCATCTGAAAATGTCTAATGTTAAACATTTAAGTGCTGTTGCAGCTGTATGGCTACGAAGCGAGATAAAGTGCACTTGTATTGTATTCTACATCTCCGAGTGTTCTTCTCAAAAGCGCAGCACACTCACACAAGGCACTAAAACTTCTAAACAGACTCTAAAATCATTTTAAATGGCATTAGATACACATTTCTTGCGTGTGTATTTAAAGGTAAATTGTAATGCAAACACAGATTTGTTTTTGTCCCCCCCACATAAAGCTAAAGGTCACACAGGATGATTTACTTCTGCCGACTGGTCATATGAAAATTAGAGGCTTAAAAAAGACACACAGGCCCTGTCAAATCCAGGTTGGCGTGAAAAACTTGTGACTTTGTGTGACAGACTAATTAGTTAAAAGTCACAGCCATCATCAGATCAGAAGGACACACATCTCCTCTGGGTAGATACACAGCTTCAGGGTTAAAAAGCACATTCTCAACTATCAATAACTTCCACTAATTATATGCTTTGTAATTAGACGCATAATCAATTATGAAACCTTTACGTTTTCCCGGGTGAAAATTAGACAGAGCGAAACCTCGAAAAATGCCTCGTACCTTCACGGTATTACGTTTATGAATGAGCATGTCCCGGCTAATCATATTGTTACACGCATGCTTCGTTTTGATGAGAATTATCCAGCAGCTTACAGTAATCGTGATTAAAAGAAAGAAACGTGATCATTTGACCTCTGCATTGTTGAACTGCAAATGATGTGCCTAATCGTCAGCTGTCACTCCCAATCTTAATTAATCCTAATGGAGTATTGACGCCGCTCAACTGTTGGGCTTTGTAATTAGCAATGCAATTTAGATCAGATAATGCACCGGGGCAGTCCAATTACTCAGAGGAAATGAAAAAAGCTGTGATACGATAATTGTCAAATAATCATCAGCACATAACGGAATTGTTTTTATTTTATATATTTATTTTTGCATAACCCAGTGACTGAATTTATCAAGCTGTAACAATTACTCGCAAATGACTGACTGAGGCAAAAAAAAACTTTACGCGACGAGTCCCTGCAGCATTTTCTGCCGTCGCAGACGTGGTTGCCCTAATTGATTGCTGCTATCAATGGCAAGCAAATCTGTGAAGCTGTCCGTGCTGATATAATCTGACCCCGATTTTTTCAGCTGTCACTCTCTGTGAGAAAGATGCCATGCTCCAATTCTCCAAAAGCTGCCTGCCCAGTCAGGACATCAACATGTCTTTTGTGTTTCCACCCCGATAGGGCAATTAATAAAATATATGTTAATAGGATCTTAATTGTTTTACAACAGTGGCTTGACAAGGCATTAAGAGCAAGGAGACTTGTCACTGATCCGTAGTCTGTGGACATTTGTCTCGGCGGTGCCTTGAGCGTGGCATATGGTCATCTTTCCAGGCTTAAAAACTGTACCATTATAATGGGCCCCTGCTGTTTATGCTTGAAAAAAAAGAAAAAAAAAGAGATGTTACCACTCCCTTAATCTTAGTCAAGACAACGGCTGCTGTCTTGTTTTTCTTCTTACTGCAGATTCAATATTGTCTTTATTCAAAGTAAAGCAAAAATATTATTCTTCAGTGTTTTCATTCTGTATTACAGCTGAATAAAAAGTCTCTTTGTTGGAGAATAACACCATACTTAGTCAAGCTTGCAAATTAGCCCTTTAAAGTTAATTAAGAGAGGCTTAACTAAAGGTGAGGGAGACGAGCCATATGTTTGTGCAATCTACTGGGGACAAAGAACCAGAAAAAAAGACACACACATGCACACGCACACAGTTACCATTTTGGAAGGAGACTTTTGTTTACTAAATGTTCTGATTAATGTATTTGATTAAAATGTTCTGTTAATGTATTTTGGAGTGTTTTGTGTATTCATTTATCAGGAGAGCACACAAGGCAAAACTGCCTCAGGTCTTAAACTGTTTATATGATAGCGTTTGTGACAGATTGCCTGAGATGAAACCCGTAGATGAAAGGCATTTAATTGCTATTCCCATTATCTTTGTAAGGGCAGATAAAGACAAATTAAGCACAGATGACATCTACATGGTCTCATCATCTGATTAAATGTAGTTTTATATATATATGTAACAATTTTGTTTGCATTTATTTAAAAAGCGTCCAATCCATAACCCCCCTTATTTTGTGCTGCCGTCTCAGCAACAGTTTCCGCAGTAGATGTGCTGTTGCAGTCTACAAGATGCCAAACGACAGAATCCAGAATGTCCTGAGGGAGGCAGCAGTGAACAAACAAGAGCTTGCTCTTGCCTTTCTACCTCCCTTCCTCTTCTCTTTATGGCCTCCAAAGGCCATTTACATAGTGAAATCTAATTACCCCGGCGTTATGAGAGAGCATTTGATCTCAGACTTAAGCAGAGCAGAACATATTATTTCCAAAAAAGGCTTTTCTCAAATGAAAGTGGCTTACTGAACAGAGGGTCCACCTTGTACACAATTCAGTCTCCCCGTTTTAATTATTTCTTCACTGGCACCGTGTTGAAAAAGTAAGGGTGGGAAAAAAGAACAGTCATTTGTTTGTCGTGAGAGCCTTTTTTTTGAGTGTAGCCAAGGAGGCGACACGTTTTGGACAATTGTATGAAAACAAAGTGTCCACTATTGCTCTCACTCCACGTAAAAGAGAAATAAAAAGGGTGATAATGCTTATTCGAGCTGCCTGTTTGCTTGAGCAGTGTGGTGTCACTGACTCACGTCATCACGTTGAATTAAAGTTATCATTTGTTTTTGCCATTACAAAACTTCCACAGAAAAGTCATAGCTGTTAGATGAGGTCACACGTCTTGTTTATAATAAATAAATATTGTAAAATACATTTTAAGTGCATTTTATATAATAATATAATGTGATATATTTACATATATGTAGTATTTTAAGCACTTAAATGCATTTACTAGCCTTTTATGTACATACCAGACATATGTGTCAGTGTGTGTGTGCATGCATACGTACATCCATACATGTGCACACACATGTATTATACTGTTTACTATTTCTCGTTGCCTGAAAATTAGGTCAATTTTAAACCCCACACCAATTTCCGTGTCCATAATGTGACTGATGTTTTTTTCATTACATAAACTCTCAAGTGTTTCCAGCTTGCCTTTATTCCATATGACAAGATTAGAGCTTTCTGAAACAAATGCACAAAAGGTTCAGGCTCTTTCTTTCCTTTTCTTCCTCCTCTTGCAGAAATGATCTGTAATTGTAGTCACTCTGAGAGGCTTTTTTAGCTTTGACCTTTACAATGCAATAATATATAAATTGATGGGGGGAGGATCGTCTGTTGCCAGCATTTCAAGTTCCACGTAGCAGCGTCTGCCTTCGCCGGGCTATTGTGATACTGCAGGGTGTAGTGTCCTCTTGCATGCAATTACACCTCCATCACAAGCGATTTTTCACTTCTGGCAAAGTACTGCTGAATGCGCAAGACTTCTCATTCAAGCTGCAAAATGGATGCAAAATTGATCAGATTCTCCAGTAAACATTCCCATTTGCTTTTGATCATCCATCTTGAAGAAAATGGGGAAATAAGCAAATAATAATTATAAAGAAGTTCAATACAATCTCTTATATAAAGTAGTCATGCCATTCTGAAACACTATGTTATCAACATAATACAGGGTGTGAATGTAATAAAAAATGACCTTTTGTTGCTTTAAAACCTTTATGTCTTCCAAATTTGTTTAACTTACTTTTACTCACTCAAGATAAATTTGACTTAAAAAGAGACAAAATAAAACAAAAAACGGTATATTGTCCTACGCTTGGAAAACAAAATCACACCGCCTACCCCGCGTGCACCTAGACACAGGTGGAGGATACCGGCAGGTTGATATTTGCAGAGGCCTGCGTGTTTGTTTTGGAATCACAGCTCTTGTGTCGGAACCTGGACCCTTTGAATTCTCCATTGTCCAAGCAGCATGTCGACAGGCTTAAGTTGCTTCACAAGGGAACATTGGCAAGGTGACTCGCAGGAGGGCCTCCTGGGTGTGCTTAACCAGAGGGGCAGTCAGGGCCACATTGCACCCTTCCTTTGATACAGTCTGAGGTTTGGTCTCACATGTGACTCAAAGTACACGGCAGGTACACACATGCGGCGAGCAGAATTACATATTGCCATAGTCACCCAGACTCCCTGCCAAACTCTAATTACCACACTGCAGCTCCTGCTGTACTGCAAACACATACACACAATGTCTTTTAGACTGCAACACAGGACAAGGTCTTTTGAACTATGAAGCTATGTTTCTGGCTATGGAGAAATGTTGTGCATGTTTGTAACAATTCAACACCTCTACACAACTGCCCCATACAGTGAATGGGTTGAAAAATGGGGAAAAATAAGAAAAAAAAAGTAGCTTAAAACACAAACACTTTGTATCTTTGTATTCATTCATAGTGTATGTATATATATATATATATATATATATATAATATTATTATTATTACTATATACGTATATGTTATTATTTTTATGACTGTAAAATACATAAAAAACTTTATATGAATTTAAATATGTATGAATGTAAAATAAATGTAAAACTTATGTTTTCCAGCCTGATCTGACCTTTCCTTTTCATAAAAGCATCAAATTATCATTGACAATTTATCATTATTACTGACCTTGTCTCCCAGTCACCAGAGTCTGGAAGTCTACATGAAATTATTTCCTGTTTTATGTTTTTCATGATGTTTTTATGTATATTTAGGAAATAATAACAAAGATAATGCTTAATTATTATTGACTTTATCTCCCAGTCACAAGAGTCTGCAAGTCTATATGAAACTATTTATTGTTTTATGGTTCTCATGATTTTTATGTACATTTAGGAAATAATAACAAAGATAATGCTTAATTAAGACAAATGTTTTAATATGGTTGTCTTTCAAAAAAAAAAAAATAAAATAGCCCCAAGAAGCCATGGTTTACAGTGAATTTATAACAGCTAAGGGGAGTTAGGAGTGTTTAAGGTACATTTATAAACCAATTAACTGTTATAAATTTACTGTAAACCATGGCTTCATGGGGCTTATTGATTTTATAAAACAGTTAAACACTGTAGTTCCTCAGAAACGGTTGTGGTTGCAACAAAGTGGCTGTCGAGCAACACACAAACGTAAACAAAGGTTTGTAGGGTCATTTACAAAAGCTTAGAATGCGGCTCAAACATTCAGAATCAAGGACCAGAACTATCTGTAAAACTATTTATCCGTTCCATTCCATTCCATTCCATTCCATTCCATTCCATTCCATTCCATTCCATTCCATTCCATAAAATAAAATAAAATAAAATAAAATAAAATAAAATAAAATAAAATAAAATAAAATAAAATAAAATAAAATAAAATAAAATAAAATAAAACAAAAAATAAAATAAAGGACAGTTGCATTGCCCTGATATTTTTGACTTTATACCCTAAATTAATATCAAAATGAGTCTTAGAAAAGGTTTAAGTAATTGCATGTATACACTGAATTTTAAACAGAAATAATAGATGTCAAAAAAACTTATGTACAGCAAGTGACTTTTTTGTAATGTTCTGTAAATTGTTTATTATTAAGGAAAGGTACCTACCTGATGCAACCTAACACAGTCGAAGAGCAGCCTATTTTACTCGATGACACTCAAATCCAGAAGATTACAAACTCGAGAAATCCATGTTTTTTTTTTTTTCTTTCAAGCTGCTTATCTTTTGCTCTTTCATATCACTTTCTGACTCTTAAATTCCCACAAAGCCACTTTTCTGCAGATGTAATCGAGGTAACCTTTCCTCCTTTCTTTTTCTCTGTTTAAATCCTTCATAAAAGGAGTCTAAAGTCTTTATAATGAGGACTGAGAGAACACTTAAAGAATTTTATAAATCTTTTTTTTTAAATTAGACTTGTAATCATATCACAGAATGCTAATCATTTTATATGTGGCGACCGAGGCCTAGTAGGAGCTCCAAAGGAGCGGCTTACTGCCCCAAACTCTTCCTGTCAGGACAGTTGTTAAGTTTTTTTCTGCCAAAGAAGCAGAAAATCCAATTATTAGCAGCAACCCAATTATTTTCCTCCTCTGGCTCCCCAACTGAAATCCAAGGTCGGATTCGTGGATTAGTGAGGTTTTAAGGATAGGACAAAAACAGGAGAAATCAACAATGTGTAACCCCGTGGCTGCACAAGCCCTTCCGGGACTGGACTTAGAAGGCGACACAATCATTGAAAACAAGTAGACGGAGAGCTGAACTTTGTGGATTGTGTTAAGGTTCATGGGCTCCATCCTGTGCTCCAGACGCTGATGATGTCTGTTTTTCCTGATTGACTATGAGGTGAAACTCTATTTGGGAGTCAATCAGCGTGGACACGGAGTATGCAGGGTGACCTCCAAAAGATCACACACTCACAGGACCTTGACCTATCGCCCTGGATCATTCCCAGACCGGCCCTGACCCCTGAGTCTGCAGGTCAACCCATACACCAGACTGTGTGTGAACAGGAAAGAAGGTTATTGATGGTTTGATATTGACTCTCGCTCTAATGTGACATTGGAAAACGTCTCCTTAATTGAAGACTCTGTCAATGATATCGAGTTCACATCTCAATCCAGGTTTTACACTGATGTCCACATGGCCTCAGATGGCTGTTTGCCTTTTTTAAGATCTCACAAAACCCTTTTCAATTCAGTAGGAATCTATTATTGAGATCCACCAATGCCAAACCACACCTTTAGTCCAAATTCTTTCTAAGCTTCATTACACTAACATGAGTGGACATCCACCAACCATAATCTAGTCTAAAATCTCCATTTCTGAATTGGTACGAAGGAGATGAAGTTGTTCGGCTATAATTAACTTAAAGGTATGTCGGTCTGTATTAGCTTGTGAAGGATTAGATTTAACACTTCCTCATGAGGACCTGGTGAAGGCTATTGTGCTAAAGCCTATGCTAACCTGATCTATGTCTTTCATTTTTGTCTAATTAACCTTCTAATATCTACAACCCTGCGGTGGCAGCTAGTTAATTATATAGTGTCATGACCGAGGGCAGATTAGCACTGTGTCAGTCAATGTCTTGTCCCATCAAAAACTAAATGTTCATTTCTTTTTTCGCTCTGTCATTGGACTAGCAGACCTACATTCATTTTCTTCTGATGAACCACTGGTGGGAAAGGTGACAATCATTTGGTTACTTCATCCTCTTTGAAAAGTGAAAGATTAAGTGCGAGAGAAAGTTTGAGTGTCAAAGAGAACAGCACTTTCTGACGCACTCATGCAGAAGGGATGCTGTCATCTGCAATACAGGCCGGCCAGACATTCATCTCTGACTCAGTCTATGGTCATCAGTCGTTGTGTTTGAATCTGTGTTATTTGATGAGGACTAATTTGATGATGCATGACTCACTACTTGAATCACAAATGCATTTTGGACATTTTTTTTAAACTTTATTTACTGTTATTTTACAGTTTCTAGTGTTTTAAGTACACAATAGTGTATTGAACTGCCATGTGTGATGGTTATATAGGTAGCCGGACATATACCCGTGGACTTTTTTTTTTTTTCTGTTTTTTATTAACATAAAGATTTTTAAGTTACAAAATGTGTTAACACTTTATAATGTGTCATTTGTTAACATTAGTTAATGTATTAACTAACATGAACAAACAATGGAGAATACATTTATTACACTGTTTATTAATGTTTTTTTTATGTTAGTTAATAAAAATCCAGTCGTTCATTGTTTGTTCACGTTAGTTCACAGTGCATTAACTAATGTTAACAAGCACAAAGTGTGATTTTAATAATGCAATCATTATTAAAAATAATAAATCTTAAATCTTAAACTAATGGTAACTACATGGTAACTATGTATGTATATACATATTTATTTTTTTTAATTTTATTTTAATATATGTATCTAATCAGTTTATATACATACATCAATAGATATATTACACATAATACTATTTAGGTATATTATATATTAGATATATCATTATTAATATTTAAGTGTTTTGAGCATTTTGAGTATTTTGATTTTTTTAAATACATTTTTAAATGTTCAAGTCAATATGAGATGTTAACATTATGTTTGTATAGATTCATTAGAAGTATCAGCAAATTTCTAAATTATTTTAGCAAAATGCTTTAAAAAATAGTTCAAGACAAAATGCAACATATTACAAATATCGGCTTTCCAAAAGTATTCATGTCAGCTGCCTATACAATATTAGAACATTAAATTATATTAAATTAAATTTAAAATAAATTAAATAACATTAAATTACATATCAATTACCCAACTCAATCTGATACAAATACATTCCCCCAGGTACGTTTTTGCCATGAGAGCAGGTAGAAATTACCCTAGTGAAAAATAAATATATTAAAATGTATTTAAAATACTTTGTTTCATGCTAAGTATACTGCAAATATATTTACATATTATGTACTTAATACAAATACCCTGCAATTGTACTTTTAGCAGACTAAACTGGCATATTTAAAGTCTGCTAAATTGGAACAACTAATTTTGTACTTAATGCACTTTAATTGTGCGGACGTAGTGCTGAAGTCCAGTTAAAGATACACTTAAGTAAATTTGATTGCGCTGAAAGTGGAACTTTTGCAAGTATACTTTAGGTACATTTTAAATATTTTGCATTTAAAGACCGTTTATTTAAACATCATCAATAGTGGCTTTAAAATATATTTTAGGCCTAACAATAAGAAATGTGCATTGTGCACAAGTACTACTCGAAATAAAGTTTAACTACAACCGTTTATATATATATATATATATATAAATATTTAATTTTTAAGTCTCAAACAGTATGTCAGTAAATATGTTAATAGACTTGAACTATACTTAATAAATGCATTTTAAATCTATTACTTTTTTACTACGGTAGGTATATGAAGAATTTGATTGTGAGGTTAAAAAATAAAATGAAAAAAAGTTGCAAACCTCTTACAGATTCCTGTGACTGCAAGTCAAAATAGCCCAGCAGCATATTTGATCTAATGAATTAAGGTTGTCATTGTAGGACTTAACTGCAAAAGGAGCCTAAGAAAAACAAAAACAAAAGCAGGTCATGGTCCCGAGACGCATCTGGCCACACTGTGCTCGTCCGACACCTCCCAGCAGACACACAAGCACTAGAGCCGTTAAGCTGCCAGACACACACAGACGACAAAGACAAGTGAATTTACGTGTTAAGCATCCCCCCCTTTACACACACCTCAGACGGGCCAGCACTGTAAGTCAGTTCCATTAGGAATTTCAAGTTGAATTAAGGTGCTTTGGGAGCACACATTAACACATGTGTAGCTCCTGTTGTTTAATGTTGGAGTGGGAATGAGACCTTGCAACTTTATATTCCATTAAGTAGAAGGTCTGAGTTTTCCCCTCTGAACATCTAAATAAGTAATACTGACAGCCCCCAAAACATGAATCATATTTTCACAATGATAGAAAATTAATGACTGAGATTGGGAACGTAAATCACACCAGGACATTCAGCGCCACATCCTCGGCACTAGTGAGACAGAATGACAAAAGATGCATTATAGCATTCTGTGATATGGAAATGCATTCGGCCAGAAAATTCTGAAATGGGAATAAAATGACAGAGACGCCAGCCAGTCTTGCATCACCTTGTATAAAAATCAACTTCAGTTTGGCTGCTTATTAATTTATAAGCCATTAGTAACATATTTCCCAACAAAAAGGCTTTGTTAAAAGGCAGAAACGAAAGTGTTTGGGAGAGGCATATGGAAATAGCATTTTGCCATGCTCAATTAGAATGAGGTCAGAGAGAAATGGCTTCCAGCCTGATCCTGAAAGATGCAAATGGACTAGTGATTTTATGCAACGTTAGCTACCTGCACTCATAGAGTTGAGGGGTTTTTTAGCTGTCCTGGAAACAGTTTGAAATTCAGTCTACAAGATTTATAAAGTGATGCAAACAGGGCAATTTTAAATGAAATAGCTAATTATGTAGTATACGGTTCACTTCACTTTTTTGCTGCCTGGCTGATTTGATATCAAATTAGAGTTAACCTCTGATGTCACAGAGTGAAAAGTGTTACAACAAAGGCCATTTTGATAAATAACATATTAACATATTAGATAGTTGTAGAAGTCGCATATAGTAAAAATAAAAGATTGCTAGGTTCATTCATCTGTAGCGTACACAGGAAAAAAAACAAAAAAACATTGATAACACTTTTTCTTTACATAACGCATTATAAAATATGATTTATTGCATTAATTATCCCTTATCCCTATAACTACAGTTATAATACAGTGTAATACTTATCTATTCATTATTACACCTTTAGAAATTATAATCCAATAAAAACAAACAAACAAACACAAACCTTCAAATATAATGCATTTTAACTTTGGTTATAATTATTTATAAAAATATATAATGCATTACAACATATATTATGAATACCTTTATAATGCATTATACATAAAAGCTTTGGGTTGCCAAAACTTTAACCTAAAAATGTGAATCATGTGGTAACAGCCAAATTAATTGTTAAAAATATTTTATCACTGAATCAACCTAAATATAGTGGGTTGTGGGAAAACACACACACATACACACTCACACGTTTGTTTTTGTGAATTGTGGGGATTTTCCATAGACTTCTATAGTTTTTATACTGACCAAACGATATTGTCTATCCCCCAACCCAACCCTAACCTTAAACCTACCCCTTATAGAAAACCTGTTTGCATTGTTACAATTTCAGATAAACATCATTTACTATTTTTAATCATTTTTTTACATTGCCGGTCTCCACAATTTCAGGTTTTACTATCCTTGTGGGGACATTTGGTCCACACAATGTAGCAAGAACAAGCACACACACACCTACACACATAATAAAATAAACTAAAAAAAGAGAAAAGAATAAAAAAAATAAAATAAAATAAAATAATAAATTGTAAACAGTAAAGGCAGCGCTTTGAATAAATCCGGCATCCTAGTTTTCCTCATCTACTTTGTACTTTGTGATCAACAAACAAACAAACAAACAAAAAAGAATAATTTTGATGGCATTGATGAACCTTTGTTGGTTTCTGGGGTGGGGAAGAAATGAAAGCCATCGAAATCTAATAGTTTATGTGAGGAGATAAAAAAGATGAGGCACTCATTTTATTGCATATGAATGATTTATTGCATTAAAATAATAATTTTTTATAACAGATCTTTGAAAATCAAAATCTGGATTTGAATTTTTTTATGTTATAATAACCTAAAGATGCTACGTGAAAGTTTAAAACAAAAAATAGTGGTTTTCATCTCGGATTTTTACTCAAATTTATCAAAATGGATTTATAGCGCTTTGGAACCAAACTCTTCAAGGGCTTTTGATACATTTAATGTTAATATATTTCAGTTGAGCTAAATTGCTACATCAGTGTTGCAAACGTGTAATTACAAATATATGACATACAAGTTTCAACACACCTGCTTGTCATTCAACAGTACACACCATATTTCAAAGAGAAGAGAAAATATTTTGAATTACATACAAAGATGACTTACAGTAAATCCTACTTATGTGTATCAAAATACATTTAATATAAATTTAAACTATTATACATTTTTTATTTAACCTTAAATATAATGTGCGAATAAGTGTCAGAAAAAACATTATACTCAGTTCACACTTAAACATATATTCTTAACTGTAATAAGTACTCCTTTTAAAAGTATGATAAAGTGTACTTCTTTTTCACAAGAGTTAGTACCTAACTGGTACATTGTGCCTTTTGAAAGGGTACACCACAGCTGCAACTTTCCTGCCATTGTTTCTAAGAGTGTAGGGAAAGGAGGTGTGCACATATCCAAAAAGTAGTCAAACTAATTCAAAATCGATCCTATTCTTGACATCCAATCAGATTATTGTTCATTCTGAAGTGTACTTTGCATGGTAAGAGTCACAAATAGAGCTGCTCAATATGCTATAGGCTGCTATATTTGTATTCATTTGGTTATGGGTGGACTGTCCTTTTGGACAGTAAAACATACCTCAGCTGACAACAAAGTATAAACATGGCTAAAGCCTGCAACAGCTTCATTTGGCCAGGTGGGGTGCCATTTCCACAGAGGAGCAGGTGTTAAGAGCATCTCATTTCCCCACATAAACACCTCTCACTGTCCCCGGCCATGAATTATTAGCACAGACACCAGTCTCCTGTTTATTTTTTAAATAGAGCGAGGAGGCCACGCCATGCGAAAGTCAGAGAGACGCAGTGTGAGTGTGTTTGAGAACGTACGTGCGTGTGTGTGTGTGTTACTGTAAGGCCAGGGAGGGGGAGCACGTCGTCACAAGAGTCATAAATAAGTCACATGGCCCCTGGACCTTCCTCTGAGGGTTTGGAGCTTCTAAGATGTGCTTCTTTCATCTGATAGGCCTGCAATGTCCTGGAGAATCACCGTGAATTCAGATACCACATATATACAGCATATGCGATCGAGTGTTGGGAGCGAGGGAGGGAGAGAGAAAGAGAGAAAAAGAGACGGAGCGTCGCGCGCTAGCCCAACATCAGAGTCGGCGCGTTCCTCAAGGGACGGTGCCATTCAGAAAGACTGCACTGCAGTACCTTTTCAATTAACGGCACGAGGTGAGCTCATCCTCAGTTCAAATAATGAGTGCAATTAAGCAATTAAGAAGCTCGCAGCTGCCTCTGCCCTACTTAACAGCCTGCAAATGTGCAGACACAGGGGGATAGAGTGCATTATGCCCACACAGCCCAAGCTTGTTCCTGTTTGTACAAATAGATCGGAGGTCAAGATCACAAGCGAGAGCAGCGTTCGAGCAATGCGAAAAGCAATATGTCATGAAATTTGTTGATTTTATGGGAGGTGCTTTGGGAAAGATGGAAAAAAGCCTCCTGTGTTTACACTGGAGGATTTGTGAGCTTGGATTCTGTCCAGTGTGTTTAAACTGTAAAGCCTGAAGAGAATCTGCTCGCTCTTCTCTTTCTACCACAATGGAGAGCCACTGGACACTACAGATGAGATGTTTGGCATTTGTCAGGTAGGGAGAGCGAAAGAAGCTCAGAGCTAGCCTCACATTCAGACATAACACGAGTTTTTAAACTATTGACTGCACAGGAGCTGCAGACTTCAAAAGGTCCCCCTGACCTGTTTGCAGAGATGAGCCTCAAACCAAGTTTTCTCTCCCTTCTCTCTCGTCTTTTGCCTTCTCTCTCCCAAGCCCCACATCTTTCATTATTAATATGTTTTTTCTCAAGTTTTTTCTCTGACCCAGTACATTAAATAAAACATTGTATGGTTCATGAAAGATTATGAAAGAGCAGCTCATAAGCAGCAGGAGGTGTACACTCAGCACAATCCATTCTGGTATATAATGTCAATGCCAGCTAACCAAGCACCCCCCCGCCCCACCCCACCCCACCACGCACACCACCACCACCACCACCCCCCTTGCCCTGCAGGCAT
>JAHKKF010491953.1:0-46177 GCA_019740295.1 Labeo calbasu
TCTACCCTATAATGATAAAAATCCATGCAGTGGTTTTTAATTAATCTGTAAAAATAATATCCCCTTTTTCAAATCGAGCCATTCTTAGATGCCTGTCAGTGTGCCGTCACACAGACAGAGGCCGCTCCCACGATCAGTTGATTGACATGAGCGTCTTACCTCAGACCAGCTGTCATAGTCCAGTAACCTCCATTGTTTCGATGCCGGAGCAGGGATGTAAGTTAGATTGAGCGAATGTAAGTTAGATTGAATCCAGTGGATTACGTTTGTTTGTGAAGGGAATACGGCTCCCGATCTACATATATCCGTCTATGTTCGCGCGAATCATTCGTGATCCAGCTTCACTTACAGCAGAAGTGCGTATAAGGGTTTTTTTTATGAATCTTTGCAATCGCCTTTCCTTATAACGTGGTAGTTGGAAAGTTTAGCGGCTAAACGTGGCTAAATGCAGCTAAAGTAAACAGGCTCGTCACTTCACAGAGAGAAGGACGGGGCGAGCAGAGCTCATGTGCATTTAAAGGAACAACCCCTTAGAATGAGATGATTTTTGCAGAGCTCATGCATGACCCCTTTAAGACTTGTATGGGTTAATATAATGTAAATTATGTCTTTTATGGAAATTTGTAATAGAAAACCCATTATAGATTTATGTTATTTAAAAAAACTCGCATTGTTTTATGCATATTTTAGATAGTGGGGGCGCCATTGTTTTTGATGATGTCAAATGATTGCGTTCGGTGAACTACTGGCGCTACCTGTTGCTATTTTTATCCCAACACAACTTGGAAAATAAAATCCTGATATGAATAAAAATAGCAAAAAGGGTAAAAATAGCAAGAGATAGTGCCTGTAGCTCACCGAGTGCAACCATGGTGCGCCCCATAGTCCAAAATATGTCTAAAACAACGTGGATTTTTTTTAAATAACGTTTTTTTTTGTAAATAAATTTTTCACTACATATTTCAGTAAGAGACATCATTTATGTTACAATAAGCCAGACATGTCTTCATAAACAGGGATTCCTTTAAAATAACACTCCACTTTTTTTGAAACTCCAACTCCCCTAGAATTAAACAGTTGAGTTTTACCGTTTTTGAATCAATTCAGCTGGTCTCTGGGTCTGGCGGTAGCACTTTTAGCATAGCTTAGCACAGATCATTAAATCTGATTAGACCGTTAGCATCTCGCTCAAAAATGACCAAAGAGTTTTGATATTTTTCCTATTTAAAACTTGACTCTTCTGTAGTTACATCGTGTACTAAGACTGACGGAAAATAAAAAGATTTTCTAGAGCGATGTGGCTAGAAACTATACTCTCATTCCGGCGTAATAATCAAGGAACTTTGCTTCCGTACCATGGGTGCAGCAGGCGCAATGATACTGTGCAGTGTCTGAATGGATTCAAAAACAGTAAAACTCAACTGTTTAACTCTAGGGGAGTAGGAAAATGAGCCTATTTTTTAAAAAAGTGGAGTGTTCCTTTAAAGTGTACCTAAATACACACAGTAGTTCCACTTTGCCACAATCAAATATACTTCAGTGTGTCTTTAGTTCACCACTACTTCCGCACGATTAAAGAACATTAAGTACAAAATTAATTGTTCCAAGTTAACAGACTTTACGTATACCAGCTTCTTATACTAAAAGTACGGTTGCAGGGTATTTTTATTAATCACATAAATATGTAAGTGTATTTGTAGTATGCTAAGCATGAAATAAATGTGTTTAAAATACATTTTAGTATATTTATTTTTCACTAGGGAGATTACAGTTCAAATTATGCAGTTTTCTTCATTAGGTACAAAATATCAAGCCAAGCAGCATTTGAAAACATCAAGAGATTTTCTTAAATCTAACGTCACTTCACGACATTTTTCAGCTCAATTTTACAAGTAAACCACGGGTGTGGTTTATCACCTCTATGCTCTACTAAAATTTGACAAATAGAAAATGCTCACTTTTGTCTCCAAATAAATATATTGGTTAGTAATTTGGAAGCTTCTTTTATGAAAAGTATGTTTGTGCTGTGTTTCATTCCAATTAATGACGCTTTTTATTTTCGGAATTGTTACATATCACAATGAAATTTAAACCTTTTTTAATTTGACTAAAGTGTTTAGTATTTTTATTTATTTGGTCACACTACTATTGTTGTATTTTAATTCTTCTATACTGTCCACAACACCATCTATTTCCTGGTTGCACTAAAATGGTGGTCAAGTGAAAAAAATAATACAATAAAACCACAAAGAGACACAAATTCAAGGCAAATATAATCAATCCTCTGCTAATTATGACTCGTGCACATAGTCTGCTGGTCACTTGACAAAACACTGTCCATCTTTATAACTAGCTGCATAGAACATCTGGCATCCTACAAACCATTTACTATCATGTGCTTGGTAATGAATGCGTGACCTTGTGACAGTTGGCTCTTCAGCTGCCGAAGACTCCCCGAGACCGTTGTGTAGGCGTCTTGTCTATCAGCCTAGTATCTATTATGTCCACTGCATTAAAGCAAGCACTGGTGACAGTGCAGCTGCAAAACCAATTGGTGGTTTTATTCGAGCTGTTATACTCGTGACAAATGCAAAATGGGTGACCTTTGACTATAATTTGCATTGTTCTCTCTCAGCGTTACATTTCGAAGTAACCTGCACTCAAGGGACGGGGCTAAACCGAAAACTGTAGAGTTGTACAATGCCCTTCAATGTCTTTCTACCACAGTTCTTCCTCTTTCAAGCCTGCGTTGCAGCACAGCCTCAGTTTTAAATTATCCATCAGCGTGGGTGTTAAGCAAGCCACAGGGTTCCTCTTGCACTCCGCCTTGAATGGAAAGTTTCCAAAAAGTGTCATATTGTTGAATTAGATTGATAAATTCAATTTAAATACACTATTTGTGCTGACCTTTATACCGTAGTATGAGAGCGTGGGAGGTTTTAATGCTAACATCACTTGTCGCCTGTTGTCAGTCGGACATCTTGTGATTGGCCGTGCTAAGATGGATGACGTGTTTAAAGTAGTTTGTGCACAATGCTAAAAACGCTGCCATTTTCCCTAACATTTCTTCCTCGCCAAATGTATGAAAAGTTCAAACTTTCACATGACAGTTAGGGACTATAATGTCAGAAGACAAAGTATGTGCTGAATTTTGATACTGAGTAGCTTTCCACATCAAATACCAGTCATTAGATCATTGTTTTTGGTATTTGGTGTTACTTTGCATATAACTGGGTTGTTTGCTGAGCATCAAGACGTACTTTAAGCCAGATCAGGTGACTAAGAGCTTATACTCCAAAGTCCTTTGAAAACAGTGGCTTATAAAACCTACTTGGCACCAGCTGAATAGAAACCATGTAAAATGAAGAAAAGCTACGTACCGCTGTTTGTTTTTAACAAAGGAAGAGCAGCTAAGAGAGCCACTGGAAGTATTACTGGGAGTTTTGTGCTTGTTTAAGCAAATAAGGATTTTGGATATTGTAAAAGTCCATGAATCTTGTACAGCTTGTACAATCTTCAGAATAGCAGATCTTGTTCATCTTGTTGCAGGCATCAGAAGGTGTGCCTATTCGGTTCTTCGCAATGCTACCTGACCTGGTGGAGGCGTATTATAAGGAGAACATGGGTCTGGTCACACATCTTCAGTATGCTGTGCAGAAAGAGGAGGAGCCGGAGGAGGAACCAGGTGAGTGAATCACAATAAGGTTTACATACTATTACAGACAATATTATCAGCAAAACAATTTGAGTAAGAAGCTTTATCATCTTTTTTTGACCCCATTGTACATTTGGGTACTATTTCAGTAAATGTAAGCTTTGAATTTAAATGGATTCATTCAGTGACACTGTTTGGTCAAATCTCCGTTTCCACAGAGCCACTAAGTTTGCCGCCTCAGTTGCCACCCAGGAATATCACAAGTAATGAATCTAAAGACAGCCATAGTGACTCGTCCAGAGGAACCGATAGGGGAATGGAGCTTACCCGTCCCTGCATCTCAGACACCTATATCCAGCGTTTGCAGCAAATCGATATCACAAAGTACAACGAGATTTATCTATGAGATTACAGTACAATTTCTGGTTAAATACAGTTTTACGCAAAAGTTTGGTAACTCCTTGCAGAATCTGTGGAAATGTGAGTAATTTTAACAAATTAAGAAAGATCATACAAAATGCATGTTAATTTTTTATTTAGTACAGATTCTTTAGTTTTCCAGCATCTTTTGCATATTTGAACCCTTTCCAGCAGGGACTGTATGGTTTTGAGATCCATCTTTTCACACTGAGAACAACTGAGGGACTCAAACACAACTATTAAAAAGGTTCAAACATTCACTGATGCTCCAGAAGGAAACACAATGCATTAAGAGCCGGGGGTGAAAACTTTTGAACAGGATGAAGATGTCCAAATCTTTCTTATTTTGTTGAAACATCATTTTTTCCAAATAGTACTGTCCTTCAGGAGGAACGGAAGATACTTGCATGTTTCCCAGAAGACAAATTAAGTACAATTTTCCTTGATCTTCAAATTCAAAAAGTTTTCACCCCCTGGCTCGTAATGCATTGTGTTTCTCTCTGGAGCATCAGTGAGTGTTTGAACCTTTTTTAATAGCTGTGTTTGAGTCTCTAAATTGTCCTCCGTGTGAAAAGATGGATCTCAAAATCATACAGTCACTGCTGGAAAGGGTTCAAATATGCAAAAGATTCTTCAGAAAACTGAAGAATCTACAGAACCTGGAGGATTTTTTTTAAAGAACAGTGCTCAGTTTAACTGTTCAAAACAAACAAGGAACTCATGAACAACCATCGCAAAACAAAAAAACAGTCGTGGGTCATCCTGGTAACCACACACACTATTAAGAACCAAGGGTTCCCAAACTTTTGAAAGGGGTTATTTTAATAATCTCAGCTATTTTTTGGTCTTGTGGACTATATGTAAACATTCTTATGTAAAATATCTTACTCAAGACAGTACTAAATAAAAATAGCATGCATTTTGTATGATCTGTCTTATTTTGATAAAATTATTCACATTTTCACAGATTCTGCAAGGGGTTCCCAAACTTTCGCATAAAACGGCACATTATGATTTATTAGTGAGTAGCATTGTTCTAGGGTGCTAATGATTCTGTTGTTTGATACCCAGTCTACCAGATGACCATCAGAAGTTCATCCAGGAGTATTTCCGCTCATCTATTTGCCTAGATGCGGAACAAGTGCAAAATGGCAACCCGACTCTTCCCCACTTTAAAAAGCTCACACAGAGTATCTGCAAAAACTTAAACAGGTATAAATAATCTGAAAAATATGTCTGAATCTTAAAACACCTGGATGCCCTTATGAATTTTATCCATTGTGCATTTAATCAACTTTTATTGACATTCCTGTTTTTTATATAGTGAAATTGCACGCACACTTCCGAGTCTTGAGGCACTGCAGAAAGTTTTGGATCAACCTGTGTCTCCTGGAGGGGGGAGACTAAGGAGTCAGGTGAGTGGAAATGAATCAAACCAGGAAGTATTGTTTTTGATTTCAAATGTCCTGAGGTGACAGTAGATGCTGTAAGCCTCTGTGTAAAAATATAAAGAATTTACAGGACAAAAAAATGAATTGGAGGCATGCATGTGTGGTTTCATGCACAACTTTTTTTTGTTTTCTTTTGTGTCTTAAACTTGAAACATTATGTGTATTAACATCTTTCCGTGGCTGAAATAAAATACGTCCCGATGTTCATTTGTTTTTTTTTTTCCGAATGAAAAGCCGATCAGTTCATATGTCATTGATTTTAATAAGGCAATACAGTGATCTGTCATGACACATTAAAGAGCCACAAAACTGTATTTATTGTTTGTATTTTATATAAAATGACAACATTTTAAAGCTGAGACCTTGTTTCATACCAGAAGTAGCCTGCTCTGTCTTGTCTGTCGGCGTGTTGTCAGTTTACTCTTTGCTCCGCAATATATTTTTCACTGCGTGAGAACATGTGTAATGTGAGATTGTCAGACAGTAACTAAGGAGGGCGAGTTTTTGCAAACACTCAATTGACATTTTACTGATTTATACGATTTAGAGGTTAAAAGTAGATTACAAAATAAGGTTTATTTGTAGATGATGAATATTTGAATATTACATCCAATTTTGAGACATATTGCGCAATGTAAACCGCTAAGTTACAGACGTTAGAACCAAAAAAAAAAAGTATTACAACACTGTCATTTCCCCTACAGACAAGTAAAGAAATAATACAATGAGGGAAGACAATCAAATATGTAAAAGTGATTTGTTTATGTATGTATTTATTTATATGAGAACAACTTCTAAAAATATATCTGTTGGTTTTACTTCTCTTTCAGCTTTCAGGAGATGCAAATCAGTCTGTGGCTTTCAAACTGGAGCAACTGACTAAGCTAATATATTCAATAGAAGACAAGGTATCGCTGTCCTTTGTTTATGGATCACAGCAAACATGACCGTATATATTGAGAATTGTAAACTTTATTGTAGACTAACATCACTTTTTATTTACAGACCAAGAATGCTGTGTTTGAATCTGTTGGATATGATGGAGGGCACAGAAGGTCACTTATTCCTCCTGTGACATTTGAAGTAAGAAAGTCAATTAAACAATATATATTAAATATAAAGGATTTAACCTTGCTTAGTAGATCTATATTTAGTAGTTATATATTTAGGTGTATTGTTTGATAACTGTACATATTCGAAGTGAAAGTCATAACCCGTTACCTCCTTCCTGCTGCTCGTAATGATGTCATAAAATGAAAGCATGGACGTTTTCGCTGCTGCTGCTTTGCTCTCCAAAACCACATGCAAATTAGAAAGAGGCTAGTTTGCCTATGTACTAGATAAGCAATGACACTTTTTTGGTTGCCTCCGCACACAGTCATAATACCTTTGTAACACTATTTTAGGTACAACAGAAATGCTGCACTTCATTTTACTGATGTGTTTCATTGTCCTTTTCTGTGCTGACAGGTAAAAAGCGACTCCCTTGGTATTTCAAACAAAATGTACCTCAAAGTAGATGTGGAAGGAGGGAAGGTTTACTTCAAGAAGTCCAAAGATGGACCTGAGGATAAATATTTTGTGCACAATAAAAGTACGCAGAACCATTTCCTCACTAATATAATCACACACAATTGAATTTAATGAAAATGTTTCAGTATTGATCAGCAAGTCAGCAGGCCTTTATCGCGAAATTAACTTTGAGGGAAAGCACAGAGATACAAAGTGCGATAATGTGACTATCCTGCTTACTTTAACTTACTGTTTTATATGAGACGAAAGAAATCGCGAAGAATTCGCACAACAGAATGTTGTGATGGACCAGGATCTAGTATTCTTGAGTTGTGTAACCAAAATGTGTGAAATTAATAAATAATTTTTAATTTTCAGTCTTGCAGTTGGTGAAGTCACAGAAGATGCACAACAGACTAGTACTGGTGGTTGAGACAGAGAAGGAAAAAACTCAACGCAAAGACTTTGTCTTTGATGACACAAAGGTAAAAATCCTACTGCTAACGTTATATAATAAAGTTTTCACATGAAAGGCAGGCACAAAAATGAATATTGTGAACCATAACGTACTGTTTTCCATGTTTTGCATATATTTTTAAAGTGTCCTTGTGTGTAACTGTATATCTCCAAACACATTTTTAGAAAAGAGAAGGCTTCTGCCAGCTTCTACAGCAGATGAAGAACAAGCACTCGGGAAAACCTGAGCCGGATATGATCACTATCTTTGTTGGCACCTGGAACATGGGTAATATACATTTAGCTTATAAACATTTACCCTGCCTTTAAAATTTAGTAAGTCCAAAAAGCTTCTCAAGTTCCACTGACTATTTTTGGAGCTGAAGCACAACATTTTTTGACCAAAGTGCTGTAACACTTTTGTTTTAAAAATCTCACTAGCCTATCTCTGTGAAACAGAAGAACACTTTAGCACATTTTTAAAAATAATATATATTATGGGAATAATATACTAGAATAATATATTTAAATGCAAACCAAATTTAATGTTTTTTTCGAATTATATCCGAGTTATTCGAGTTATATCGAATTACTTCTGTTGTTATTTTAAATATTTGTAATTATACAGTTGCAAGTTAGTACATTTAAAATATATAAACTATAAATGTAATATCAAATAACACTTTAAATGGACTTAAGTGTGTTTGTCAACATTTTAATTAAGTGTACTTCTTTAAAGGGAACCCCGGGTATTAAAACGTAGTGAAATACGTTGTAAAAAAAGACATGAAATATTCATGTTATTTAAAAAATCCACATTGTTTTGTACATATTTTTGACTTTTTATTTTGGTCTTATTTTGGTGAAATGGTTGCACTCAATGAGTCACTGGCGCTACCTTTTGCTATCTTTACCACAACACAACTCTGAATGCACAATTTGGAAAATAAAATACGATGCCGCATTGTCCAGCGTTTGGTTGTAATTTTCAGTCGAAGGGCAACAAGAGATTCAATGCAAGTCTTCACTGCTTTCCTAGTGATGAGAAGAGGAGAAAAGAATGGGAAGATGCCTGTGGATAAATAAAACTTTCCAAAGACCTGCATCTTTGTTTTCTCCATTTTAGCCTTGATGTCTTTGAGGCTTTTAGTAGAGCATAGCTATTGAAAGAGCTTACAAACAGCAGAAACAAGAAACGCTAGATGCCATCCTAGACGCTTGTCATGACGCCGCAGACTCTGAAGGAGTTTCTCAGTGTGAATTTCACTCAGTATCCAGGGGCGTTTAGACTCCTTGTGGGGGAAAATCTATGGTACGGCATTTGGTGTAGCCTTACGCTTATATTCATCGCCACCTGTGAGCTCTTTCAGTAGCTGTGGTCATCATATCAGTATTTTATTTTCTGAGTTGTGTTTTCTGAGTAAAAATATCAACAGGTAGCGCCAGTAGCTCACCAAGTGCAACCATTTCACGTAATCAAAATGATGTCCCCCCCATAGTCCAAAATATGTGTAAAACAATGTGGATTTTTTAAGTAACGTAAATCTTTCATGGGTTTTCTACTACATATTTCAGTAAGACACATCTCATTTAAGTTATATTAAGCCATACAAGTCCTAATACCTGGGGTTCCCTTTAAAGCATGACAAAAGAATGTTATTATGATTCAAAATTGAGTTTTAATTTGACGTTTTTACAAAGTAGACTTTTAAAAAGTGTAAATAAGTTACAAAACATTAATGAAAGTGTACTCTTTTAAGTACACTTAAGTGGCCTTTTATTATATTAATATTTAAGATTTGAAACACAGTACTAATAAAGAGTAGGCATTTTATACTACGCTTCTTCCTCTTATTTTCAAGTCCTGACATTTGTATGGTACAAAATATGAAGTTTACGGTAACTAGAGATGAAGTGAACTGTGAACTTAAGTGAAGTGAACTGTCCATTCAGGAAATGCGAATCCACCACAGAACATCACTTCCTGGTTCCAGTCGAAGGGTCAGGGAAAAACCCACGATGACACAGCCAATCAAATCCCACATGATATCTATGTGATTGGGACACAGGAAGACCCACTGGGAGAGAAGGAGTGGATAGAAACAGTTAGGGGAGCCCTTAGAGACATAACCAACATTAGCTTCAAACAGGTAAGTGACACAGAACCCAACAGGAAGGCTTCAGGTGCCTTGTGTTGTTTACATATTACCTACAGTATTTTATAAAACTTGACAATATGTATAAATGTGTAGCATATAAGCTAAATGCTGTTTCTAACAGATAGCCACTCAGACACTGTGGAGTATAAGGATTTTGGTTCTAGCCAAGCCGGAACACGAGAACCGCTTCTCTCACGTCTTCTGTGACAGTGTTAAGACTGGCATAGCTAATGCTCTGGGTTTGTTTAAAGCTTTTTTCCATTTAAAAATCATTAGGAATTGTAAAGCTAGTACGGTAGCAATCTTCGTTGTACATAAAAAGCTGAGTGTGTGTGTATGTGTGTGTTTATAGGGAATAAAGGAGCAGTGGGGGTGTCTTTTATGTTTAATAGAACCTCCTTTGGGTTTGTCAACAGTCACCTGACCTCAGGAAGTGAAAAGAAACTGAGGTAAGCCACAACCCAAAAACCTGTTAGTCTGACAAATGATGCATTGACATATAATACACAAGAATAAGAAGTAATTATTATCTTCTTACTGTACCTTTTCTAGACGAAACCAGAACTATGTTAGTATTCTGCGTTTTTTGAATCTGGGAGATAAGAAACTCAATCCTTTTGATATCACACATCGCTTCACACACCTCTTCTGGCTGGGGGATCTGAATTATAGGGTTGACTTACCATCACAGGTAGGTTCAAATGAATGTGCATCAAACATGTAGAAATGTTGTAAATATTTTGCATGTTTTTTCCTGTAAATAAACTCATGCATGTTGCATGTTTTAAAATTTTTGCATGTTTTTTTGTTTCTTTTTAAATATATCAAATAGAGAAAAACTTATTTAATGCCTGTCAAATGCAAACATAAGACAAATGATCTTTTCATAAAATAAATCACTTTTCTGTTTTGTGTCATAATAAGCCACTGCAGAGGTAATTTTACTACTTATATCACAACAGTAATTCATGCTGTAAAATAAGTTGTTTACCACTTCTTTTATAATTATTATGTATACTTATGTTATAAACTCAAATGAATTGATAGACTACACTACCAGTCAAAAGTTTTTGAACTGTAAGATATTTAATGTTTTTTTAAAGAACTCATTTATTTGATAGTTTCCAAAGTAAAGCAAAAACAGTAAAAGTTTGAAATATTTTTACTATTTAAAATAAATATTATAAATTTTAATAAATAAATAAATGTTCTATTTGAATATATTTTAAAATGTAATTTATTCCTGTGATCAACGCTAAAGGGGGGAAGGGGGGGTAAATAAACAATGATAAATATATATAAAAAAATAAAAATAATACTTTTTTTTTAACAAGGATGCTTTAAATTGATCAAAAGTGATGCTAAAGACATTTATAATGTTACCAAAGATTAAAAAACAGATAAATGCTGTTTTTCTGAACTTTCTATTCATCAAAGAAACTTGAAAAAGTCTACTCAGCTGTTTACAATATAATAATAATAATAATAAATAATAATAAATGATTTTTGAGCAGCAAATTAAAATATTAGAATGCATTCTGAGGGATCATGTGACTGGTGAATGATGCTAAAAAAATCTGCTTTGAAATCACAGACATAAATTACATTTTAAAATATATTAAAATAAAAATGTTATTTTAAATAGTAGAAATATTTCACAATATTACTGTTTTTCTTTACTTTAGATCAAATAAATGCAGGCTTGGTGAGCAGAAGAGAATTCTTTAAAAGACATTAAAATCTTACTGTTCAAAAACTTTTGACTGGTAGTGCAATGGAATACTTTTACTTTAGCTAATTTGTCTGTCACACCATAGGACTATTTATAATGATCTAGTGGAGGTATTTTTATATTTTTTTAACTTCCACTTTGATTCATTCTAAATCATATGCACAAGTGCATTAGCATAGTGCTTTAGAATAAAAAAGAGAACATAGTCTGACAAAAAATAAGACAAATCCCTGCTACAGCTTGCAAATCCAGTTTTAGTACAATGTTTTTAAACGTTATGCATCAGTTACCCACATTATGATACTTTGAGGCATTAACTGCCTTTGTGGTTTAGAAAGCGTAGTTGTATTCAGAACAGGCAGTTCCTCTATTAAGACCAGAGCTGTCACGTACAGCAGCTCCTGACATCGACTGACAGGAAAAGACCAAATTTTTGCATAGCTGTTTGCTTTTTGCAGGAAGCTGAAAACATTGTGATGAAGATCAAACAGCAGCAGTATCAGGAACTCTTGATCAAAGATCAGCTGAACATGGAGAGGGAAGAAGAGAAAGTCTTCTTAGACTACGGTGAGAGCAGTTATGCATAATGCACCTGTTCATTTTAATTTACAATATCAATTTTGACATATTTTGATTACTCAAATACAAAGTTACTCAGAGTCCATCCCTAGGTAGCCCTAGCCAAAATTCACACTTTTAGTTGAGCCAATGTTGCTATTCGTCTGGGCCGCTCAGACAAACAAAGCAATGTTGAAATCGCCACAAGGCCACAATGTTTACTTCCACCTTCCTCTCTACAAAGATGGGATAGAATGGGAGAGTATTTTAGGTATTTCAGTATCAAACAAACATCATTTCAGAATTAGCTGTTAACTGGAGTTTACTTACTTTAATCCAAACCAGGATCTGAGGATTTTATTTTATTTATGATAGTTTGTATTTTCATTAACCACTACCTAAGATCAAACTACTAGGTGCTATAAACCAAATTCAGAAGAAACATACACTCGTTTTGGATCAGTAAAAATGTTTTGAAATAAGTCTCTTTATGCACATAAAGACTGCATTTATTGAATCAAAAATACAGTAACATTGAGAAATATTATAAATGAAGTAACTTTTTTTTTCCCCCTATTTTAAAATTCCTGTGATGGCAAAACTGATTTTCAGCAGCCATTACTCCAGGTTTCAGTGTCATAGGATCCTTCAGAAATCATTCTAATATGCCGATTCAGTGCAAGAAATATTTATTATCATAACTTTAGAAAACAATTGTGCTGCCTTTGGAAACCATCGTTTTTCTTAGGATTATTTTATGAATAGAAGGAAATCTTTTATAACATTAAAAATGAGCTTACTGTATATTTTGATGCATTTAATGCATCCTTGCTAAGTAAAAGTATTGATTTCTTTTAATTTTAAACTATAGAATATAAACATATGTGGTATATATGCCACAAAGGCATAATATGCCACATTTGGTGTAGAAGCTTGCTTAGTTTCAGATTGCTTGGGTGCCCTAAATCTAAAGTGATCATCTTGTGCCACTTTATGCACGGGGTTGCCAGGTTTTCAAAACAACCTCCCACCCCAATTGCTACGTGTTCTGGGGGTAAAATACATATTTTTTTTCAGTGGGGTTCCCCTGGTAAAATTCTCATTCCAGTGGCTAAATATTTCGTCATTAAGGTTGCTTTTACCCGTGCACATAAAATACAACCCGTGGCAGCAGTACTAAGTAGCTTAACTCCACGGGAAAACCACGGACCACAGATGTTTTTCTATTTATTGAGCAGCACTTTTTCTTCTTTTAGCATCTTTCAGCATCTTCGTTTTTATTTTTGACTTCCCCCCATTTTCTATTCTCCATGTTTTTATTCCAGCATTTTAAATCCTTGTTTCATATGTTTTATTTTACAGTGGAGGAGGAGATAACATTTGCCCCTACTTATCGTTTCGAGAGAGACACACGGGAGAAATATGCCTACACTAAAGCCAAAGCCACAGGGGTACGTTGTAAAAGCCAATACATTTCAATAACCTTCCTCATGGAGTAGTATTTATATTTTTCTCATTTAATAATGTAAATTCTCTTTACATAAATATTTGATCTCACAGACAAAATACAACTTGCCCTCATGGTGTGATCGCGTACTTCGCAAGTCCTACCCTATGGCGCATGTGGTTTGCAACTCGTATGGTTAGTGCATGTAATATACAAGTTCTAGTAACAGACCAGCGCAGTTAGAACGTCATTACATTAACCAGCTTTACTCTTTGACATTTTTAGGGTGCACCAATGACATCATGACAAGTGACCATTCCCCTGTGTTTGCCACGTTTGACGTTGGCGTGACTTCACAGTTTGTCTCAAAAAATGGTATGACTATGACACTATGATAGCAATCCTCCCTTTAGATATAAAACTGTTGCATCCTGTCAGCAGTCTTGTGCATTATTTTCGCTCTGTACAGATCTCTCAAAGGACGCTCAGGGTGCTATAAAAATCATGAACTGCGTGGCTGTTCTTTTGACTAAATCGAAGACCAAGTTCTTCATTGAGTATCACTCAAGCTGCTTGGAGAGTGAGGAGCTATAACCATTATACTTTCACTTATTATATCACAAATTATCACAAATTGCTACTGAAAAAAGAGAATAGTGAAATACTTGTAATTCATTTTCTAGAATTTGTAAAGAGTCCTGAAGGCGAAAACCAAGAGAACACAGAGGGCTCGATAAAAGTACGATTTACCGGACAAGTTGAGGTAAAAATCTTATATGATAAAACATTATATATTTAAAGCTTATTCACAATGTTTACATCATCTTTGTAAATTGCTTTGCAGCTCACGCCCATCATTGCAGACCCAGAATACCTTCTTGATCAGCACATCCTCATCTGCATTAAATCTACAGATTGTGATGAGTCATATGGTATGTTTACCTAAAATGTGTGAACTTATATGCCAGTAATATAACCTGACCTATTGGTTTTCCTTATTGCTCATTGACCACATTGCAAGCACATCATTTTCCGATTAATGTTCATTTTCTGTTTAAAATAGTCATTGGAAAGTCGAGGTTGACACTAGCACTAGTCCAAAATCGCTCACTTTTTCACTCATTTTCCAGTCACTCGGTCTCCAAGCACTAGGCTGTATCAGCAGGAGTGAACAAAATGAGATACTGATGTATTACACCGTTCACTAGAATGCTTGGGCTGTTGCGACAACATTCACACATAGTTTTATCCTACTTTAGAAATAACACAAGTCTAGGGCTGCCCTCGACTAAAGATTTTTCTGGTTGACTAGTAGTCGTTCATTTTAAACATTAGTCGACTATTAGTCGCACGTTTATTAATAAACCATATAAATCATAATAATGAGCCTTTAACTGCCTACATAGCCTAATAAGTGCTAATAAGTGCAAGTGAAAAAAGCTTGCCACAGCGCAAATATAATAAATATGAATTTGTTAGGGAAAACAGCAAGGAGACTGCATTAACGTGAACGTAAAAATTAATTGATAAACTAGTGCTCTATTTGTTTTCAGCTTGAGAGATGAAGTCGACGACACTGACTTGTCATCTTTGCAGTAGTGATACGCCTGTTTGCATATTTCATACGGATTACATAATCTGAGAGTTTTCAATTTGAAGTGGTTCATTTAAAAGTAGACATTTCACTCTCTGTAGATATATTTTTCATGTCTGTAATAAGACAAGAATACACAGTTTCGAAGTGGCACGCTCAAGTTCACAGAGACCAAGATGGCAGAAAGTACATCCTGTTTGCGTTAATTATTTTACAAAAGCACAACGTTTTGTTGTTATTCTGAGTGTACACAAATAAACGTAGAGTCTTTACAGATACGAAAGATGTATTACATTTATCTGTATGACTGAAAATGACGGAGTATTTTAAGAGCAAGTGACCGCACCCGCACCTCCATCTGTAATGCAAGCGCCCTACTATTCAGCGTCTACACTCAGCACAGACACTTGAATAGTGCACATTTTTGTAGGTTAACATTAGATGGAGCTGCCATGTGAAGTCGATGAATGATAGGTGAGCGTACGGATGTCCTGCGCGATGTACGATATTACCACACTGACCAGCCGTTAACGATCTGTCTTTCAAGGACTGCGTGATTTCGCCACTTCGTGTGGATGTTTTTGTGACTAAGCGACTAATAAAATTTTGGTCACCAAGCCAAATGGTTAGTCCACTATTAGGGGGCAGCCCCACATGAGTCATAGTAACTTTACATTGTAATTACGTATACCCTGTATTATTATATATAGTTTTGTATGTAGTGTCTTTAACTGTACTTTCCAAGCAGCTGTTTGGACCTAAAGCAAGAGAAATAATGAAATAATATTCAAAAATAAAATCTAAAATAATATTCAATCAAAGCTGTTTCTTGTTACCTTTACCTCTGTAATTTAGGTATTGGCAACAACTAGGTAGCGAAATTGATAGCTACTTATCATTTAAAGGTAATGTTATTTTTAGATATGACTAATTGGATCGTCATGCTAAAACAATTGTTTTAACAGCAGAATTTAAGGATTTATGCCGGGAAAAACAGCACAATTTTAGTTTGTAATAACGACTGCAATTTTGTATTCTATCCATGACCTGTTTTGATGAAAAATAAATGCCAAGTTCTGTCATGAAACTCTAGATGGGTCTGATGGGTCAATAACACAAACTGATCGTATTCACAACGTAAAACTACTTTTCACAAGCTGATTGGTTCATGTTGCATATGCAGCCAGTGAGCTTACTGATTTACATTTAAAGGTGCAATTGGAGAGCTTGGAAGATGCTGACTTTAGCCAGATAGCACTGAAAGCAAATGTCCCACCCTCCCCGCAAATTGCCGTCCAAAGCCACACCCCCTGAACGCATCTACACACAGACCAGACGACCAGAGACAGCATTACCACAATACATTGTAACACCGAGTGGAAATGTTCAACAGCCCAGATAGGAAAACTGTGTGGTGCAGCACACACGTCATCACACACGCCATCACCTGGCGGATTTTCCCCGAGTTAAATGAAACGCCTCATGCGTCGTTGACATGCTCGTCCACATACATGGGGATCGCACAACGAAAAATGTACACAAGCATTCACCCAACTCAGGCCATAAAAAGGAAGGAAATAATAAAATAAAGAGAGACAGATGTCGGTAGAGCAAGTTATCTCTTCACCCTTCCAAAACCTACAGACACCTGTTACGCACATGCGCAGTTGTCAGTCTCCCACAAAACTACTGTAAATGTCTAGTGGCCGTTACAACATCATATGTCGTTAACTGTGAGAACACTTTATAGTACAGTTAGTAAAAGTATTACAATACCAGGAAGGAAGATCAGGTTGTTGATGTTTGACTGCCATTCGCGCTCTGTCTGCAAAGCGTTTGTGAATGCACTGATGGCATATAATGTCTGTGCGAACAGGTTGTGCAGAGGTATGCAAATACATATGTTGACAGGCAGGTACGTCAGCCTATAGTAATGTTCGGACCGAGCATTCTATTGGACGAACATTTCTTGGTCCTACACCTTTCACAGAATATATAAGTACATATAAATACATTTGGACCATTTAACTTAATGATTGCTTTTGGGATGTGAAAAGACTTTCAACCAGCATAACAAAAAATGTTTCTGAAGACAATCACCTATTGCACCTTTAAATGGCTGGTTAGCATTCAGTAGAGTATTTCGCAGCGCGCGAGGGTTTCGAGTTCCTCTGAAACCCTCCTCCTCCCCAGCTCCACTTGTATTGATCTGCTACAGGTTATTCACAGCACCGTATCGGCGTATGTATTGGCAGTAGCAAGTTCCTGTGCTTGTTTTGTAGCAGCAGCAATAATCTACAACAACAGCATCAGCAATTCAGCAGTGTAGCATATCTATTCCACCAAGACCAAATACATTAACATTGTCATATCCATTACCATGCTAAAATCTTCTGAGGGTTGTCACAATAGAAATAGAGTTGAGGACTCGCATTAATTTCCACTGTGGGAATCAAGAATTGGACACCTCTAGTTTCAAACTTTATTAAGTAAACTGTTTATCTGCACCACAACTACTGGAATATTCCTGTAAAAATGTAATCAGAATATTCCAAATGAACTGAGCAAATGTTAAATGTTTAGTCAAGGTGAGTATTCCGAATAAGCTGTTGACATGACTCAAAATTCTGTTTAAAGGAGAAGTCCACTTCCAAAACACTAATTTACAGATAATGTACTCACCCCCTTGTCATCCAAAATGTTTCTTTCTTTCTTTCTTAAATCGTAAAGAAATTATGTTTATTGAGGAAAACATTTCAGGATTTTTCTTCATATAATGGACTGCTATGGTGCCCCGAGTTTGAGCTTCCAAAATGCAGTTTAAATGTGGCTTCAAACAATCCCAAATGCGGTTGTAAAGGATCCCAGCCCGAGGAAAAAGGGTCTTATCTAGCGAAACGATTATTTTCATTTTAAAAAATACAATTTAAATACTTTTTAATCTCCAACGCTTGTCTTGTCCTGCTCTGCCTGCACTCTGTGTATTCTGGTTCAAGAGGGTTAGGGTATGTTGAAAAACTCCCATCGTATTTTCTCCCTCAACTTCAAAAATCATTTCAAAGTCATCCTGCATCGCTGCAGAAGTACCAACCCAGTCTTTGCAAAGTGAACATGCAAAGAAGATCAAACACCTTTAACAAAAAAGGTAAAACAGTGATATAGGACGATTTTGAAGTTGAAGGAGAACATGAGATGGGAGTTTTTCAACATACCATAACTGTCATGAACCGGAAAAAAACAGTTCAGCCAGAGTAAGACAAGACGATCGTTAGACATTAAAAAGTATATAAATTGTATTATTTTTATGAAAATAACTGATCGTTTCATTAGATAAGACCCTTATTCCTCGCTGGGATTGTTTATAACCACATTTGGGATCGTTTGAAGCCACATTTAAACTTCATTTTGGAAGTTCAAACTCGGGGCACCATAGCAGTCCATTATATGAAGAAAAATCCTGAAATATTTTCTTCAAAAAGCATAATTTCTTTATGACTGAAGAAAGAAAGACATGAACATCTTGGATGACAAGGGGGTGAGTACATTATCTGTACATTTTTGTTCTGGAAGTGGACTTCTCCTTTAATACAATAATATGTTTTTTGCTATATTCGGATTTCAAGAAACTGGAATATTGGTTTCATCCGATTACAGCATGTGTGTACATGATGCTTGCATAATTGGAATATGGCAATATTCTGATTAGTATTGGAATATTCCTATGCATGTAAACAGTCACGATGTGCTCTGTGTGTAGGTGAGGGTTGTGTGGCTCTGCGTTCTGCTGAAAGCTCTTACACTGAGTTCTGTATCAAACTCACACATCATGGTGAGCACACAGGCCGGCTAACAGGTGGCATTCAACTTCCTAAATCTGACGGCAAACAGACAGAGAAGCTGTATGGTGAGTGCACAGTTTGTTTCTGTACAAGAAATGTGATATAATGCTTTTTTCCCTGATGCCAGTCCAGAATTGTGCTATAACACTCTTCTCCCAGAGCAGCTTTCTTCAAGATTATGTTTCTTTATTCCAGATTTCATTAAAGTTGGTGATGACCCAGGAGCTGGCAAAGGCAAATCAGGAGATATTACCAAAATGTAAAACCTTTTTTTTCACATTTACATTATTCACAAAGCTTAGAATTGATTATGTTTGTAAAAGTAAATAATTTTGTCCCTCTTTGACAGGTCTTCTTCAGTCCTCGCCACTGATATTAGTAACCCCAGTTATATGGGTGTAGGCTACAAGAGCAATAACCAGGCGGACCGAGGCCCTGGCAACATTATGTCCTCAAGAACAGGGTCATCCTCAAAGGACATGACCCATGGCAATCTCTCCCCAAAAAAGACTAGTTATGACCATGCTACATGCAGCCCAACTACAAAGACATCAAACCCTATGTAAGTATCCACCTTATTTTTAATGTAAGAGCAGGTGCAGACATTTATAACTTCAGGTGTCATTTGCTTCCAGTTATTTTTAGCACAAAACAGCTTGATATTGCAAACTAGTATTTGTTATCATTATTTTAACGTATTGTCGCAGTTGTAAACACTGTTTGTAACGCAAATAGTTTTACTGTTTACATCACTTTGATATTCTTTTAGTTATTTATCTACAGTATTGTGACTAATGAATTGGAAATCTCACATTCAGAAAAATACTTCTGTGCTGAAAAATAATAATGTGGATATATCCTTTATCTCGTCAATATACCTTTTATGTCATCTGACAAATGTTTAGTTTAGGGGAGTTTAGGGGAGTATAAGCCACAATTTTAATTAATCTCTAATATTTTTGATACATTTCAATTAATGTTTATACAATTTTATTTGCTCTGTTACTGAAACCAATTAAAATATTATTTTGATGACAAAAAAATATGTACGCTACTTGTTATAAGAGCAGATGTCAGTTTGCATCTGTTAGTGATTCTAGATTAATCTACTAAATTCAATTTTCCGTGGTTATTTTTGGTTTAGACCTGAGGATGGGCAGCCCCCAGAGATGTTTGACAATCCCCTTTACGGCTCAATGACTGGATCACGAGGAAATAAAGACCATCTCCCATCTCCAGATGCTCACTTCGCCTTTCCCAAAACAGACCTCGATGCTGACCGTCAGCCCCCTGTTCCGACCCCTCGCATCCGCTCTTTCACTTGTTCAGAAACCAAACCCCACTCATCATCAGCCGCAAACACCATAATTAGTGGTCTACAACCCCAGAACATCACCAAGAAGCCAGTGGTGCCGTCTCGCTCTGAAGGGGGCATGATTGGACCTAATAGACCTCCGGTGCCTATGAAGTCCCGCCCTGGTCAGCCACAAGAGCTTCAACCAAAGCCCAGAGACTACAGAGACAGCGCTGAGCTTCCATCTAAAATTCGACAACAAAACAGAACAGGCCAACCCAAAGATGGTATGGTATAACAACAGTATATTCTCCACATTCCTTCTTTGTGGAAAACAGTAGATTAGGGGTCTCAAACTCATTTGTCAACTCAAAACAGCTGTATTGTTTATAATGTTAAGCTCAAAAATGATCACATTTAAATATTAAAATAACAATCAGTATTTTGCTGTATATAGTAGGCCCATTACCTACTGTAGTCTGCAAAAGGCGACTAAAGGGATGAAGACATAAACGTAACATTATGATTTTCTGCTGAGCTGCTTTAAAACAATGTGAATTATGATTAGTGCTCTATAAATTTGCCTTGATATTAATATTTATTAAAATTTCTTTCCCTTCTTTTTCAATTGCAATGTCTGTCCTTAGGGCATCATGAGACGCCACAATCTGTGAAGATGGGTCGGCCTTTAAAATGATTTCCTTTTGGTGTGCCATGGCAGGAGAGCTGTCAGCGTTGGTGTGAGCTTCATATCTGATACTTGAGACTCTGTAGTACTGGGCATGAGACATACTTTTCTTAATCTGAGGACTAAAATGAATAAATGTATAAACAATAGCAATTCAAAGAACTTGGATATTGATTTTAAATTGATGAATGTTTCACAGTTGGAATGTCACTGCATTTAGTCATACAATCATTTGTGTCAGCCTGTTTAAACATTTCACGTTGCTTAAAATATTTTTATTAAAAGGAAGAGTGAAAAGTTATAATCTTCTAATAAAGCCAAGTGTTGTACAGTCATTGTTTTTGTTTTGTTTTTGTTTTTTGGATCTAGATAAAATGCACTTTATCAGTCAGTTTTACCATAAGCCACTGACAGTTGTTCTTAGAAATCCAATGAAGCACTTTTCAAAATTATTCATGCTTCCATTTTTCAATTTTTTTTCCTCAGGTTTTACAGTATGTGGCATTGCAGAGCTCATACCATAAATAACAAAAACTAGTGTAACCAGTTAACAATTAACCAGGGGTAATCAGTCTTACTTCTCAGATTCAAATTAGACCAAAATATTATGTTACCTATATTCCTTTTAAAAAAGAAGTAGTTCTGAACAGTGTTGAAGAAAGAAACAGAAACAAAAAAACAATAGAAACCATCACAAAATGTGTAAAATTTACTAGTTAAAACGGGAATTGTAGTGATTTTAATGGAAACTCTAATGGTGCCTGTTAGTCTCTACTGATAATTGGTCGCCTTCTGTTGGTGGTTAAAACCACTAAATTCTAATGGAGTATGTCTCAAAACACACTACAGGAAACTATTTCTAATGCTTTTAATGGTTAAAAGTTGATGGTTTGTGATGATTGTAATGTTTTTTAGTGGAAACCATTAGAATTTCTGATGGTTTATATTGTTTTTTCAGCAGGGACTAACTTGAGCCTACTCTAAGCAGTTTATGCAACCAGCTACAGAACAAAAGTTAATAATTTTCTTCATGCTTTTTTATTATTTGCCTCCATCTCCTGGTGAAAAATATGAATTACCAGAGGCTTTATAGGACAACAGGAAAGGGGCTAAACCGTGTGGACACAGCGAAAGTTCATTTTCTTGCATTAATTTCATTATATTATAAGATACATATGTATATTAAAAAACAAACAAACATGCATTTATAAGATTTGTTCGTAAATAGACAATTTAATATCAGAGATGCGTATGGATGACGCAATCATTCCTCCACCAATGGGAGCGTTGCGTCTTCATTCGTCTAGCCAATAGAAGCGCGAAGTGAAGAACCCGGCAGCTCGTTGATGACGTATGTGATCTGAAGCACAAAACCGCGTGAAAATGGTAAGTGTTGTTATGTAGCAATAACAAATCTTTCATTTCATTTAAAAAACAAATTTGCAGCGACCTAATAAATCTTTTTGCAATATTTAGGATGTTTTAATGGTTACTGCTCACCACCGTTGGTGAGGAATTAATAATGACAGTAGCTTGCTAACGGCTAGCTAACCCGTCCAATCTCAAACTAATTTTTATTAATCTTTTATAATTCTTTTAATTAAATTTCAAGTAGAAACAACTTCTACTGACAGCATATTTGTTATATTTTTGTTATCAAATGAGGTAATTTGGAGCCAGTGTAAATTGCTTTTGGTGTAACTTATGCAGTTGGTTCCTTTCATTGTGTATAACGCTGTACTGTATTTCCCATATTAATTTACATTTTCATATCGTTTGATCAACTTTTGTGTTTACATCAGGCCTTTGAATGTAACATTCAAACTTTTAATTCCTCAGCTTTTCTACTCGTTCTTCAAATCCTTGGTTGGAAAGGATGTTGTGGTGGAGCTCAAGAATGACTTGAGGTAAGCACTTTCCCATGTACTTTTAAAATATAGTATATGCACAGTGTATTTTATATGGGAACTCATTATATTCTGAATGTCAACTTTGCAGCATATGTGGAACGTTACATTCGGTTGATCAGGTATGGCTTCGCATTCCGCTTTATTGAAATGTAAACAAATATTGAGCGAATTTAATTTTAAAATTAACCTTGTTCTCCCTTCACAGTATCTGAACATCAAACTGACAGATATCAGTGTCACTGATCCAGAGAAATATCCACACATGGTGAGAACTAGTCAAGTGTGTTCTTTGTTACAGATAGGGAAGTGTGCAGACTATTTAAACCTTGATCACTCAATAGATTAATAAAGAGAAGTAATACCTAAATAGCAAAAAAGAACACTTGTTGACTGATCTGTACCTAGAACCACAGCCACTTGAGTCTGTCATGAAATCTCATATTGAGTTTGAGCAGGTGCTCAACAGATGAATACCTTCAAAAAAACTTTGTCTGTATATGACTTACTATATGTTATTGTTTTGTTTTAGCTGTCGGTGAAGAACTGCTTTATCCGTGGATCAGTAGTGCGATACGTTCAGCTTCCTGCGGATGAAGTGGACACACAGCTGCTACAGGATGCTGCACGCAAAGAAGCTATGCAACAGAAACAATAATGTGTTTACATGTGAGAATAGTTTTTTGTTGGACTGTTCACAAGCATAATCTGTGGAGTTTTGTAGATTAAATACGTTTTTCCCCTACCTGAAACTTTTATGTAAAGTTTGTATTTTTGTTTTCTCCTTAATTTCCTTTTTTTTTTTTTACCTCTGTTGTCATGAGGCCCAATGCTGAGAGCGAGTGACTTTTTTTCAGTTGGTAGTGGTTGTGTGCTTTTAATAATGTTTGGAAGGTTCTGTATTGCATCCAAATGACTTTTGTTTTAGTTAAGTTTCTCAAACCTGCTAATAACAGGAATAAAGTATTTTCTTCCACTGTCTTTTTTTTTTTTATTTTAGTTCAACCACTGACAAAATTTACACACTGGTTGTGTTCAAGCTCAGGCTGGGGACCCTGAACTTTAACCCAACATTTTTAAACCGTTGTAAAATTGTTTTATATCATATGAATGTAATTCGAATGTATGATATCTGTCATTGTCAATGTCATGTGACCAACCAGTGTCACTTGCGTTGCTTCATTTGCCATTCACAAAAGTTGTCCATCGTACGTGTACATCAGAATCTTGCTGGAGATTCATTTTTGCCTGCTGTTTAATGGATATTGTAAATTTGGATATACCACTTGTCTCACATAGTGTTTTTGCCTAGTAGGGAAGCATGTTTTTTCAGATGCAGCTAAAGTGCACAGCTTAAAATGTTTATATACCAATTAAGGTGTAGGAACAGTGTGTATGACTAGTTAAATATGGGTGGGGCGCTGGGACACAAAGTTTTCGTATTTAATGTTTATTTTTCCTTTGTACAGTGTAGTGGAGTTTTGTAGCTGTTTTAAATGGTGAGAAGTTTGGCATTGTGCTTTAAAACAATGAAACGTCATGATATTTATTTTTAAATAATTTATTTATTCATTCTTGAACACAATGCAGCTTATTTACAGTGTTTTAAAAGGAGTCCCTAAAAGTGATCCTGAGGGTCAGTGGGTAAGATAAGAATTTTCCTAATTTTTATGACATTTCTTAATATTAACTAGTTTCTATTTAAAACTGTGAAACATTAAGTACTGTATTTAACAAGCAAAAACAAACGCTACCTGTCAAAAGACAGTAAGATTTAAATTTCTCTTCTGGTCACCAAGCCTGCATTTATTTGATCCAAAGTACAGCAAAAACAGTAAAATTTTGAAATATTTTACTATTTAAAGTAAAGTAACTTTTCTATTTGAATATATATTAAAATGTAATTTATTCCTGTGATTTCAAAGCTGAATTTTTTAGCATCATTACTCCAGTAACATGGTCTTTCAAAAATCATTCTTATATATATATATATGTATATATATATAGTCCAAAATAAATATAAACATTTTTTTTGCTAAATAAAAGTATTAATTTCTAGAATTTCTTTTCCAATAGATAAATAAATGCTTCAGTCTTTTTAATTGTATAGTGTATAATGTTACAAAAAGCATTTTTTTTTCAGATAAATGCTGATCTTTGGATCTTTATTTATCAAAGAATCCTGAAAATATGTACTCAGCTGCTTTAAATATTGACAATAATAATAGTGATGATAATAATAATAATAATAATGTTTCTTGACAAGCAAATAAGACTGGAGTAATGATGCTGAAGATTTAGCTTTGATCACAGGAGTAAATTACATTTAAAAATATAGGCTATTCGTATAAGCAGTTATTTCAAACAGTAAAAATATTTCACAATATTACTGATTTTGCTGTATGTTGAATCAGATAAATGCAGGCTTGGAGAGCAGAAGAGAATCTTTAAAAAACATTAAAAATCTTACTGTCCAATAACGTTTGACTTGTAGTGTGTATATTACAACATTTTGCTGTAGGAGAGCGTTGCTTCGTTTTAAAGTTGAAATGTTGAAACGTTAGAAATAATCACTAGATTTTATTATCAATTTTTGTATATTTTTAACAGTCTCAAATGTAGACATTTAGCATGTTAATGTTACGAGCACCTTTTAACAAAGTGGTGAAAGATTCGCTAATTAGCTCACCAATGAACCTGTTTATTTGGTTGAACCGGATGAACTACAGAATTGAGACAAACTGCTATCAGCCGTTGGCTAGTTTTCCATTCGAGGCCTTACTGAGAGATACAGAGTCTAATGAGAATGGTAGGTGTTATTTTTTTTTAGTTTATGGTTCTTTCAAAACTCGGTGTGAAGTGTTTTAACCGTCATGGTGCGTTCCAAGTCGCCTCCATGATGTCCACAAAGCTATTTTGCAGGGGTTTATTTTATTACGACCACTTTCGCGGTTTTGTTTGTCTGCTCGTCTTTATCACAAAGATTTAATACAATTACTACCATGTGGCATCTGAAAAGCACTATGGGTGACTTTACTGAAGTCATGAATTGGGGACGGTATTGATTTCACACACGCGGAAAGAATACCACACAGCTTCCAAAGGTTCTAGTCTTGTTTTCAGGAGAAATACATGAATGAGAGTTTTGACATGGACGAGTGTTGCTCTGAACTCCACCACAGCAAAGTAAGTATAGAGATGGACCTTTGGAAGTTTATGTCAATTATTTAACGATTACCAAAGTTTAAGCTTTAGCTTGTCATATTGCTTTGTTGTTTAGATGGACGATCACATTGCTAAGGGTACTGCTCTAAACTCCTTACTCAAAGAGCTGTTGGATGAAAAGGTAGTGTTTTCTAAATAAAATGTTACTTTTTTTTTTTTTTTTTCTTCAGTGAAACCGTTTTTTCTTTTTTTTTTTTTTTAGATTTCTACTCAGAGGAAAAATCATTGGATACTTGGCCCTGAGGACCTCAATGATACTCTTGTTTATGATTTTGAGATTGAAAAAGCAGCCTGAGCTTTTGTATTGATGCCTACATGGTTGTGCGTTCACCTGTGAATAAACTTTGCAGGTGAAAGGGTGGTTTTTAAAAATCGTAAATAAAGTGTGTATATATATATATATATTTGAATACTTTGCTGACTTCTGTGTGTAAAAATGTGTGTGTGCAAGTTGTGTGTTCTTGTGAGGTCCACAGTTTTCAAAAGTGTCCTTACTGATGTAGTGAAACCTGTTGAACACAAACTAGTGAGTCAGACTTTTAGTTAAAAAGCCCTGACTGACAGTGAAACAAACATCTGCTTGTGTACACAATATTTTAGGAACAAATTTGTACCTAGATGCGACAAGCCAACAAAACAGACATTTGGGGATGTCCTCATTTGTAAAAACAGTATAAAATGTCAAACATTTTCAGTTGGTGTTAAGTTGTAGCTATGAAAACCATAGAAGTTTATTGAATGCACCCATTTATTTATATATATTTACATATACAATACCCTCCAAAAGTTTAGAAACACCCCTGGCGAAGTGTAGTTTTGGACGATATCAGCTAAATCCTTATCATTTTTTGGTGCAAATACATTAAAGTAACTTGACATTATCATTGAAGACCAGCAATAATAATTTTCATTTTGATTACATAATAATGGCAATATATACATGTCAACGTCAGATATGCCCGTTTGCCAGCTGTGATGCCTGGTTACTGTTTTAAACTTGGCCCTGGTTTTTAAAAGATTTTAAGTCAGAACAGCTTAATAGCTTCAACAATTGATTGCCAATTAAGTTTACAATACAGTGAATTTAGGCTCAGATTATGCAGAGCTGTAATAGCTGCTAATGGTGGATATTTTGATGAATCAAAAATTTAATTTTTTTCAATGTATAAACTGTTTGTGTAATAACATAGGTTTTTGTAGTTTGTGTTTTCCCTTGTCAGTGCAAAATTATCACAAATTAAAAAGGATTCCTGCCAATATTGTCCAAAACCCCACTTTTGTAGGTCAGTGTATATATATGTATATGTGTATATATATATAGCAAGTGTGTGAATCAGGTTTTGTCTGTATTGTCATGAGCAGATTACAGTCCCCACAAAGAAAACAAACAACTAACACAATTTTGAAAACTGCAGAGAGGTTTGGTTTAACGGACAATACTGGCTCAGTATAAAAACAAGAGAAGTCGATGGAAATTCCCCACCATGGTAGAAAAAAATGTACAACTATGTTGCATTCTGAGTTATATTGTTGCATTTTCGTGTTATATTGGTTTTGAAGAAGGAAGCAAAAGAATCTCAGACCTGTTCCAGAGTAACACAACAGGATCTGATACTTTTATGGTTTGTAATGCAGTATTCTGATCCCTCCTCCCAACCCCTCAGAATGGCTTTTATGTTGCAGACTTGGCCTTGTGAATTTAGTAGTACCTGTATTTACAAAATGCAAGTCTTAAAAATGAAAACTCTGTAGCTGAGTTGTTAAACTACCATGGTTCATTCTTTCTTCATGATACTCTAGTTCTGTTTAAGGAATTGATACAACAGAGGTATGGAGCTTCCAGTGTTGCTTTTCACTACCCCAGTTTGTGGTGATTTGGTTCCCTGCTTTTTATCTTGACTCTCTAACAATTCTGCTATTGTTGTAACATGCAAGCCTTCCCGTAATGCTAAGGTATATGGGTTGTACAGAATTGGTGCAAACTACTGTCACACAACCAAAAACGCATTTAAGTATTCAAATCTTGTTTAATGTTTATTAAGTTCCTTCTATTATCTATTGAAACCCACAATAATATTTAAAATATTAGTAAGTTTAATATATATAAAACCATCAATTATTGGGTACTTTCAGTTGGGAGGTGGGTGTCCTGAACCCTAACCACTAAATTTCAACTTATAAAAATATTGAAATAATTTTTGTATTATTTTTCATTGTTTTTAAAAGTATCTTTTTGATTCTTTCAGAAAGGGAATTTCAAACAGCAATATTTATTTTATATTTTCTTTCGTAATTTAAGAAACTTTATGTAAAAAATGTCACTACCAAAAGAGTGTATGTTTTAGTCTATTGGCTGAGACTGATTTTAACTAAACCTTTAAATTTATGATCAGGAAATATTCCTGTGTCCCCCTCTTTCATAGCTACAAGGTGTGAGTAAATGTGTTGAAAAGTCTGAAAAATCAGTGTGTAACTTTAAGGAACGTCACTACCGAACACTGTTTTTCTGCAATTAAGCGCACTTTTTTTGGGAGTTATTCCATAACATTTCGTTTTTATGTGTACAGCTGTTCAGAACTGTGCTAGCTAACCATGTGCTGATTAGCATTTTTGAGCTAGGTTCAAAAGTATCTAAAATTGTCACTAGCGAAACAGTCAACATTTGGTGGAGTTTCATTTTTCCAAAATGTTTTCAGTTCTGACTTTGGACCAGTTCTGTAGAATGGCCTGTATATGCCCAGGGTGAAATTTCCATAATGTAAGACACCTAATACAGTGCTACAGGGAGTCAAGATAGGACAGTTAATCGTCCTTACAGCAACAAAACATTTGTAACCGTGTCCCGCCACACATGTCTGAGAACTTGCAAGTGCCTTGGTGTAAGAGGAGGGAAACATCTCACAGCAACAACTGGCAAATCTGGTTTAGTCTCACCCTCATGTCGTTCCAAACCCGTAAGACCATCATTCATCTTCAGAACACAAATCAAGATGATTTTTAATGAAATCCGAAAGCTTTCTGACCCTGCATAGACAGCAGTGCAACTGGCATGTTCAAGCCCCAGAAAGGTAGTAAAGACATCTCAGTGACATCAGTGGTTCAACCGTAATGTTATGAATGCTCTAATCTACCTCTCTTTCATGTCAGTCTTCTTTTCGTTTTTGCACATTGTAAACAAGACGAGCACATCCTGCTTTGAACACTGACCTTGAACGTGGTAGCTGCGTTGCTGTCTATGCAGGGTCAGAAAGCTTTCAGATTTCATCAAAAATATCTTAATTTGTGTTTTGAAGATGAACGAAGGTCTTATAAGTTTGTAACGACATGAGGGTGGGTAATTAGTGACAGAATTTTTATTTCTGGGTGAACTAACCCTTTAAAGCAGCTGGAGGCTGCTCACTGTGATATGCACTGCTACCTTCGTTCAGGGACTCATGATTCCATTTCTGCTAAACAAATGCCTGTGAAACGTGTTCCGTTTGCATCAGTGTTCTAAGTCTTTGTTAAAACATTCCACAAGGAATTTATTAATTTACTAAATAAAAGCAGTTGAATGTGAGAGGATGTTTCTTATTTGTCGAGTTTAGAATAAAGAGTCTTTACACAAATGTTAGACATAGAAATCCAATACTTTTATTTTACATTCATACATCTATATTTTACAGTAAGCTTAATGCATTTTTTTCTTATTTAAAAAAGCCCAATCCCAAAACAAGTCCTGAAGATGTATAGCTCACGCAATGAGTTGCATTTTTTCTTGAAGTGTGTGAAAAGCATTTATAAAGCACACATGCACACACACTCGTTCACGCCGTCCTTCTGTCACAAAAACATTCTCACATGTTTACACACTCAGAAAGGGAAAAAAAGGACACGTGTTGCCCTTCAGTTGTACCTTAGTAGAGCTGGGCTGAATGAAAAGAAATTCAGACACCATTGAGAAAGGCACCTTGAGTACACAGTGTATACACAGACAAAAAGAAATGAAAATAAAGACAATAGTATAACCTGTTACGTAGCTTCTAGAACAACGACAAAACTGTAAACCTTCACTTGCCAAAAGAAATAAAAAGTCACGTTTCTATACAAATACATCTGAAGCAAAATATCTCCTTGGTCATAACATAGCAGTACCTTTTCTTTTTTTATTATTATTATTATTATTATAATCGTTATTACTTTTGAATGCATATGTTACCATGTAATTCCAGATCGGCTCTGCCAGCAGAGAGCAATCTTGATGTAAAGTAATTACACTTCATGTCACAATATTTATGCAGTTGCCTACATAGTGAAAGTTTATCAGTGGCAACCCACCTCATGCATGTTTTCCATTTGAGAGAGCAGCCATTATTCGCAAAAGTACACAACAAAAACCAAGTAAGATATTCAATGCTATAGTCACAGTTAGGAGTTCCTCTTACAAGACAGAGGTCGTTCCAACATAGTGTAACCTGTACATTTATATATATATATATATATGTATATATATATATAAAAATCTATAGACACACAATTCTTTGCTTTGCGAGAAATGTGTTTGATATTCCAACCTCAATCAAAATCCCCAATACCTTCAGAAAAGTATTTTTTTTCGTTAGAAAATACTGTATTTTCAAAAACCGGATTTAAATGTTTTACATTCCATCCTTCTTCCAACAAAATAAAGCTTTTTTTTAGTAACTCAAAACATAAAAACACTCCCAACATTTATATATGTAAATATGTAAATATAAACAATAAAGTGACTACAAGAGACCATATTGTGGTTCTATGTTCAAATGTAGAGGAAACCCGTTTAGACTGGCAGTTCTTGCCAGTGTAGTTTTTTTTTCTTCTTCTTCTTGTCCGATTAACACAGTGTGGCACTAAAATTTTGAATGATTGTACATGTCAGGTCATATAATGCCATGGTCAGGTCTGCCCCTAAGTGCCTGCTCAGCATGCCTTCGTCAAGTCGGTCGGTAGGTCTGTCGTGGACATGCGATATTGGATCTTGGTGTTGGTGATTGCGCCGTGCTTCTGCCGCAGGTGTAACCGCAACTGACTCTTGTGGCGAAAATGCAAGTTGCATTTTTCACACTGAAAAACAAACGCGAGAACAGCATTTAAGGTGAGGATGAATACTTCTGCACCTTGCAGATACAGCAATGCAATCGCTCTATAAATGCTTACATGATAGGGCTTTTCTCCCGTGTGTATTCGCAGGTGACTTTTCAGCGTCTGCAAATGGCGGAAACGAGTGCCACAGATCTCGCACGGATATGGCTTCTCTCCGGTATGAATCAGAACGTGAGCCCGAAGGTGAGCGACCTGTGCAAAAGTGGTCATGTTAGTCTTACAAACGTCTTGTTCTGTATCTATACAAACTCGCTAACTCGAAGCACTCACCTGTACGAATCTAGCGCCGCACGTCTCGCACTTGTATGGCTTTTCTCCTGAGTGAATTCGTGTGTGGGTTTTGAGGTTAGCTGGTCTGTTGAACTGAGCCCCGCAGATATTGCATCTATACGGTTTCTCTCCTACAGCACAAATAAAAGGAGGTTAAGGAAAACGTCGAACGCTGCAGCCAAAATGACATTTGTAGCAGCGGGCTGTTTATTTTTACCGGTGTGAACTGTTTTGTGACTGGCAAGGTTTCCCTTGTAGCGGAATGCTGCTTGGCAACGGTCACATTTGTATGGCTTGTCGCTGTGGACCTGAAGCGTGTGGCGTTTCAAGGCTTCCTCCTCTGCAAACTTGGAGTCGCATTCATTACAGAAGTATGTTCCATTTTCTGTGAGGCGGAGGAGAAACACTTTTAGCTTGGTTTTGGAAGACGCAAACAGGTTTTTAGGAAACTATGTAGGAGAGTATCTCACCACAGCTGGAATCGGAGTACTCGGAGTGCATCTCAGACATCTCCTCGGCCAGACGCGAGGCGGACGTGTTGGGACAGACGTCAGAGTGCTGTGGAGACTGGGAGCCGCAGGATGAGCATTTTAAATGGCTCATATAGAGAGAAGAGTGGCTGTCGCTTTTCCTCTGCGATCCCTCTAGAGTTCTGCTGAGGAAAACACCACATTTTAGGTCTGCAGAGGAATTCACTCTCATTTTTTTATAGGATATGGAATGAATTTCACACGTTCCTGCTAAGAGGTAAATCCTCTGTGTGCTTTAAGAGGATTGGAATGGATGAAGAAAAATTCAATCTGGCTTTGTGGAGGTGGTGGGTGGAGAACCGTTCCACAAAATACTCACAAACCTGCAGTTTTGAACTTTATTGCATTAGGAAACCAGATCGGTTTCTGTAAACAGAGGATGACATCTTTTCAGCTGTCGATTTTGGAAAAACTCACCTGTTGATGATGTTGTTGAGGCGACTGGCCTGCGGCACGGTGAAGTCTTCGCCTTGCTCTGTAATCTTTGTTGTCGCCTTCGAGTCGGGATGTTCAGACTCAACATGGTGAAGGAAAGCAGACAAGCCTGGTCTCTGTGGGGAGTGCATTCCAGGGTCACGAGGACTCGTCTCCTCCTCTTTGGAGCTCTGGTTGAGAACGATGAATTTGTATTTCTTCCAGTTGCGAGCTTTAGGGTCTTGAGTACCTTGAGAGGTCGGAGGTTGCGAGGCCTGCGTGAGAGCTGCGTTTTTGCTGCTACTTGATTCCGTTGGGGAATTGGGCTGGCAGTCTGATTTGAGAGGGCTCTGAGGGCTGCTCATCAAGGTTTTACGTCCATTAGAGGATATGCCCATGGAGTAGTGTTGGTGGCTCAAGTGTTCCTCTACCAGGGAACTTTGCTCTTTCCCAGTCTCCCTCTGCTGCTCCTGAGCCAGGCTGGTGAAGCCATGCTTCCTGGAGCTCATCCCAATCGAATGGACCACTCCCTCCAAGGTCTCCCGCTTCATTTCCTCATCTCTTCCCAGCTCTCTCGAGGAGTACGAGCTGGCATGGCAAGCGGTTGAGCTCCCGCCAGTGGCGCTGCGGGTGAAGTCGGCCAGGACGGGGTTGTTGCCGTCAGCCGGCGAGCAGTGTTTGTGATGAATGATGCCTCCCTTTGAGAAGTCTGAGAAAGTGTTTTTGGTGTCTGTCAGCTTGCAAAGAGGAAAGGGAAAACCTTGCATGGGAAACTGGCCGTAAAGGTACGAGCTGTTAGGAGCATTTACTCCGTTAAACATGCAGACGCCGTAGGGTCTCCCATCTCTGAAAGTCGCTCCCCGTCCAGGAACGTTTTCCATCACCTCATGGGGTCTGTAACTGTGAACGTCTTGAGGTAAAAGCAAGGGGCTGACCAGAAAGTCCTCTCTGGGAAGTTTGATGGAGGAGTCACTGCATGGAAATACGGAGCAAATTACAGAACATCTGCATTGTATCATTCATTCTAAGGTGTAATTTATGAACAAAGGAAAATATACCTGGACTTTATGAATCTGTGGCAGGTGTCAACAACGTGGTCCATCTGTAAATAGATGGCTGTGTTCATGATGGCCATGATGAGGCTCTCCTTCAGTGTGAGACGTGAAGTGTACATGAACTCCAGAAGGATTGCGAAACCCTCTGGGTCGACCTTCGGGTCCAGACTGATGGCGTTCAGGTTGCATTTGTGTGAATCAGTAAAGATTGAGTAGAAGAGCCCACTGTGGAGAAATGATTTTAGTTAGCTTTCTAACATGTTTTCACGACAAGAAAGCATGTAACAAATCCAAACAATCTTCAGTTGCACCTGCATGCCATAAGGACTGTTTTGTGTGCTCGAAACTGTTGTCTGTTGACCAGAATCGTGACATCTGTAAGGATATCTCTGCTACGCAGTCGGTTCAGGTTGAGCAGAACATCACTTGCATGACGTGTGAATTGGATGCAGCTGTCGGCTGCACAAGCCATTTTTTCGAGATCTGTTGAGAAACAAAGTGAACCGTGAATGATGTAATCGGCGCTGACTGAACAACATGCGCTAAAATCAGAAAAGTTGGGTATTATTCTTACATCACACAAATCTTTGAAGCTCATATTAGCTGTTAAAAACTTCAAAAACAAAGCCAGTGCTGTTATTCTTTGCTTTTTTTGGGAGGCATGTCAAAACATCTATTAGCAATGTAGTTTTAATCCTGTTATGCATCAGAAATTTGTCAATGTGTGCCTCCTCTGCTTTTTCTTTGACAAAGGAACACAAAAGGAGACGTTATGGAGAATGACAGCCTCAGTCGCCATTCACTTTTATTCCAACTTTGCATACAATAAAAGTGAATGGTGACTGAGGCTGTCATTCTGCCTGACATCTCCTTTTATGTTCTACTGAAGAAAGAAAATCATTAGGGTTTGGAACAACACGAGGGTGAGTAAATGATGACAGACTTATCATTTATGGGTGAACTATCCCTTTAATCTGAAAATCAATTACATCTCAGAGATGCCGCCAAATTTCCCTCTCTGTCCGGTAGGTGGCGATAAATGATGCAAATATTTAGTTGGAGAACGGACGTCCATCCACGTGCGGTATACTTCTGTCAGATACGAGAATCATTTTTCTTCCTACCCACAATTATCTTTTAGCGTATCTGACAGCATTATCCTTCAAATTCACAGTTATAATGAACTTTTAGGCACTTTGCGAGGTAAGTCAAACAAAAGGTATATTTATCTTAATATGTACCAGGTTCACTGAAATGTGCATTTAGGCTTACTTCTTGCCTTCTGAAGAAAATTGCTTCTTTCCCTGCGATTTTAAAGTCTTTATGTGTGGAGAATAAACTGGAGTGAGTCATGGGAAAATGTAGTTAGGCTGTTTATTGCAGTACTGTGGACCGATACACTTCACTATTGAGGAATGAGTGTAATAACAGACAAAGTGGAATAGTCAACAAACACAACCCAAGAATTATGTTAATACCGTAGAAAAGTTTATTTTCCTAATAGATTCATTTTGTGACAACACATTTTCTGCTTTCGCAAGTTCACGTATTGAACGATTCACCTCAGACGGGTCTCCCAGTCACATCTGGCGCCCTGACACAAATATAGTTTCACTGGACGCCTTTAAATAGTTAGGCGAACATTTCTCACATGTTGAACATTCAGTATTAGAGATTCTGTTTCCATTTCAGCCTACATAACATCAATATCCCCGACCGCGCTCTGTCATAGTGCCAAAGCAGCTTAATCAGCCCATGACTCTTGTAATGCTCTTGTGTGAGGAGGCAAACACGCAGATGACCAGGAATGGAATCGGATTTTAACCACTGGACAAACAAATAAAAATCACACACACACACACACTCACAAACACCTGAATACACCAGCTCTTCAGAACCTTTCTGAAAATGTTTTAACTGACTCGAATAACTTTTAGCCACTCTGATTTGATGTTCTGAACAACTAGTTTTATTTCGCCAAGTTTTGCGTCCACGAGATGTCACCCAGAGACCGTTTTGACGTTCAGCGACGCTAAACGACACCTGCAACTCGCATATCAAGTCATATTTGGCTGCTTCGCCGGCATTTAACGATCTTAAATCACTACGACCGTATAAACATCGTCAACTTCTCACTAACACAAAAAAGTGTCATATGGCAGAGCGCGTACTCTGTTGAGCTCTTATTTGTCTCGCATTCTTGCTCTCGGTTTCCATCTTATTAAGCGTTAAATCGTATTTAACACTTTCACTCTATGTAACTAAACGCCATTAAATGTGCTCACTCCAGGAATAGAGTCCGATCCACAACACGCAAACAGCGGACAGATTTACGAGCCATTCGCTCAATGCCAAGGAGCACTTTAAAGTCTGTTTTTAATTTTTTTTCTAGTCTATGTTTGTTAAGCCATATGCATATATACATATGGCGCATTTTCTACAACTTTTTTTTTTGTTTTTTTTTTAAAAACGAACCACCTAACACACTAGCGACAAATTACAAATGTATACATTTAAAAGAAAACACATGGCTACAGAGTAACTTGTGCAGGTCCGCTGCGCTCGTACTGTCACAAGTGACAGCAATCGGAAAACGATACAAACTTTTCTATCGCATCTCCACTGGCAAACACTTGCATATTTTGCTGAAATACTACAAAATGCAACACTCTGACAAAAAACGATAATGACAATATCAATGATGACATGAATGATTCTCCGCGCTAACGTTACAGAAAAAAAACAAAAACAAATAACAAACGCACGCTCAACAACTCCACAACCAAATCAGAAACAATCTCTAAGCTTAGGATGTGATTTACACCATCATAACACACTGAAAACGCAATGTGCACGGCTTTTGGCACAGGACAACAAAACTAAAACGTCAAGAAGAGAAAGCGAGCGAGAGTGCAAACTCCGGTTTCTAAGCGAACTCCGCGTTTGAAAGCATGCACTGAGATAAAAAGAGTGAAATCGGCGGATGCCTTGGTTAACGCTTCTATCTTTGTATTTAACCACGCACTGCACAACCACGGTTTATAATCTTATCCCCCATGTGCTATTTAGTCAACTTTGAAAGCTGTCTAGTTCGATTGCTTTCGGGGGGGAAAACGGGCACCGCGTCTAAATCTTCACTCCTCTGCTGCCTGCACATACTATTTACAACCCCACGATCCCGCAGTGAGGACTGACAGAGCAGTTTGGTTCGTGCAGGACGACCTAAACTGTCAAAAGTATTTTCTCCAGTCCAGACAGACCCACTACATTAACACTCTGCTCTACAAGACTATCCGCAAAAACAGCTAAAAATCAGCCGAGATAAACATTTAACCATAAAACCCAATAAAACAGCCTAATGAACATGTGTGAGTAATGGCAACAGCGCGCCAGAGGAAAAGAATGTAAAAAAAATCACCTGGTAGTGCTTTCCTAGAAACTTCTTGCATCACCACTTCTAAGAACCCCAGTTCTAAGAATCAGGAGAGCTCAATTCTCGGAATTTGAGCTGGCGACCATACCATTTTTAGAGGACAGGGGAGTGTGATGTTTTGCCTTAACTTTGTATTTCTTCACTTATCGTCAATATTTTGATTTCACACTACTATACTTTAATATTTAACTACAGTGTTTTTAAAATAAATGTTTAAAATGTAAGTTAAACAATCAAATTACCGGTATGATCGAGAAACATACTTGCATTCAGCGTTTATTTCCTCCTTTCTGATGGACGCGTCCAGACCGAGACAGTCACGTGGCCAGAGAAAGTGGCTTACGTACGTTGTCTCTTTAGCCCAGCCTCAAAATACTCAGAACTAATTTGCTATTCCATGACATAAGCAAAGTGTCCATTCGTTGCCTTTCCCTGTATTAAACCCACGGCCATAACCTAGTCTATACAGAACATATCTGGAGCGCTTATTCACACGGACACAGTTTGTTTATTTATTATATTTTTCTTTCTTTCAGTGATATACATTTTTTTTCTAGCATGTTATCTCTTCAGTGCCGTGGACCTGCTGGCCAGTGTGCATAAGGGTTTGTTTGACCGGGATTATATATATATATATACGAACATTGAGACATTGTGGCTTTATTTCACATCTGGAATGTCGTTTATTTATTAGATTTTTTTACTTTGATTCTAACTGCTTTGTTCTCGTCGTGGTTTGTCTGTCACATGTGTATACAACCGGTAGTAGGCTACTGACGAACTGCCCTGTCTGGCAAGTCGATAAATGTGTTTAGAAATCGATTTAAGTAATTGTGGTTGAGAGGAATATTGATGAATATTTATTTGACTTGTTAAGGCGCCGTTAAAAGCCACTTCGTTTCGGAATTGTGCAATATTAATGGTTTAATTGTCAGGAGGCAGCTGAGTTGCAAGGAGAACCTTACAGCACCGGAGCGCTTAGTCTTGTAAAGATGCCAGTGACAGGCAGCATTTGACTGACGAATTAATCTCATTCTTACGCACAACTCGCATTACTAAACCATATTTGTAGAGCCGCGCGTTCTGTACGTAATAATTGATGTCACATTCTCTGCTGTTGAAGTATCCATATCCGTCACGCTTTAAGTCAGAAAGACAGCAGCACACAAAAACAGCAGTTCGTACAAAACACTTGTTGTTTAGGCCCACGAATATGATGTTGTTCATGCTTAATGATACGTGGTGCGACTGATTTATTTTACGTTATGTTTAATTATGCTCTGAGCGAAAGCTGAGTATTATTTTATAAACTATTCTTTGAAAGAGTAGAAACTTCTATAAACGTCAATTGAAATAACCAGCGAAGACAGAAATGTCAGCTCCTGTTCACAGGTTAACCTCAGGCCTCCGTTTAGTAGCCTTTAGGTCACACATAATAATTTTAAGAATGCGTTTTAGTATTTTCTTTAATACAGTCTTTGCTGCAGATTTATTAAAAGCTCGACAAATTCTGATCAAAGTTTCACTCGTTTTTAAGTTGGGTGTTTTTATTAATGAAGGACATCAGTTGTCGTTTATTCTGCAGAGACTCTGTTTGTGAGTAGCATCTGTCAGAAAGCATAAGGAGGAGACGACATGTCTGTTTGGTGCGTTTTATATTCTCTTCCTCTTCCAACATGATTCTCGTTTTTCCCCCCTCGCATCTCTAATGTACTAAAATCGCGCACAGTCAGTACTGGTCCAAACACAGGCGTCGTGGTTTTCGTCCAAGTGCAGAAAAAAAAGTCTCTGTGTAGCCTCTTTAAAAGTCGAGTGTCCAAGTTTTTACATTCAGAGACAGCAGTGGTTAGCTGCATCCCTTGAGACATAATATTACCTCATTAGAATCCCTGATAAAAAGTAGTTAAATTGACCCATCGGATGTAATGGATAAACATCGGTCAGCATGAAGAATGTAATACACGTCAGTTATTCAAAGTTCGGTTAACACTGGCTTAGTCAGGACACATCGTGTTCGATGTTTGTGTGAAAGACAGAGACTTGTTTTTACCATAAGCCTATATTTTAGCAGATATATCGTCTATGATGATTTATAACGTGTTCTGGCTTTCAGGTGATTTATTATTAAAAGATAAAGTGCTGAATAATACAACATGAAGTTAATATGTGAATATTCCCTGGGGCAGTTTATAATCTCACATTGTTATTGCTACTGCAATTAATTATGCTAGTATGTAATATATGTAACGGTCTCTGGAATGCAAGGAACTTTTCCGCTGGGTTGTAAATTTTGGCTGGCTTGTAGTTTTGGAATTTGTTTTGCTCTGGACATTTTTACATCTCAGGCCTGTTTGCAGCGCAGCTCAGGGAGTGGATTTTGAGATGGTGTTCTTTCATGCTGGTGTGTCACATTAGAGTCACGATAAAGATTGCTTATAAAATTGTCATTGTGGAAAAAACTTCAAAAGTAACTGCGTACAACAAGTTTTATACTATGTAAAGCTTGTTTATAATAACCATATGGTATTTTTTTTATGTACTCGTGTATATTGTACATAGTTTCTTAAATTTTTTTAAACTGTGCCTAATGGAATTTCTGTAAATCTATAATGAAAATAAAATAGTTTTTACTCAATGCTGATGTCAAGTCTTTGATTTGCTTACCTTGAAACTAAACTCTTATTTGGTGTATACATGTGTGGGCATCTATCTGTTGAGACGTGAATACATAATTAGAAAATATGAGCTGAATATTCATAGAAGAGGGAGTAAGAACTCACTTTTTTATTTTAATACAAGTGTCATAATCACTTTTACTTTTCTTCTGTAAAGCTAACTGTAACTGGACAGCTCTGACCTACATACACTACTTTTTACATAACTATCACCTGTTTTAAGTTTAAGCAGTCAAAAGAAATATCATCAAGATTTTTAAAATTTGTATTTTTGCCTTATGGTAGTTTCTTGTTAGTTCTTCAAGGAAAACAGGGGGAAATGCAACAAGTAGATTTTAATATTTGTGTGAAATGCAACTAGTAGAAGTACTGTTGTAAAAAGGATGATTAGAAGTTAAAATCAAGCCACTTAGTGAAATAACTGGATCTTTTTAATCTTCATATTCACTTTGAAACGTGGACTGATGAGTGATTTGCTTTCTGACATGCTCACCTGGGTAACTTCGCTTGTGGCTCCAACTGGGGGGAGCTGGTCCGTCCTCCCTTGAGCCGTTTATACCCTGACACAGAAGGAGCATCTGTTGGGCTGTGGTGGAAAAAAGGAAGAATTTCAGTGCACATGTTTCCCCCCGAACAGACCCAGTGCTTTTGTCTGGGTTTAGTTGGTGCGTCTGTACATTTTGCAGCCTTAATGTTCTGCTGATTAATTTGTCGCCATAAACGACAGGTTTTGGTTTAATGATTCTGATGCTGTGACCAAAAGACACTTTATTCATCAAATACCGGACCTTAATTTGTTATCAGTTTTATTGATACACTTTGTCTATGACCTAATTTCTATGATTGTTGTTTATGTGCCATGTATTATTTTGACAAAATAAATGACACTACTTAAAATACATGCATTAGGGCAGAAAATATAAGTATATTTAATAAAAAAATATATATTTGACAACTGTACATACTTAAGGGGTTTTCTTTTTCTGCTTGTGTGAAGTGCTCGGGTTTGCTATTTTAATAAACAAATCACAATCTAAATAGCCTGAAGTGAAGAAGATCAGATTTGTACTTATCATTTTTCCTACTGCTCAGTCTTTTTGGGTTTCATTAGTGTTTTGCTTTCTGCTTTGCAGAATGCTAATGCAAACATTTAATGTAACTATGTGTTATGTGAGGGGATTTTTTTTTTTTTTTCTAATTCTGCTGGATAGCAACAGTGTCAGCATTGCACTGTTTGGGTACATGAAATGGTGGAACATCAACAGAAGAAAAAAAATCAACAACACTGCTGAACTCTTGTGACACTGTAGTGTGACTCAAAAGAAAAAAATCCCTCAAAGTACTGAGATGGAGATCAAATCAAGAAAGTGAAAAAGTGACAATCTGACATATAGTTTTCCTTTCTGACTCTTGGAGTTTTGTTTCGAAACAAGGACTACAGAAAGTTGTGAGTTCAATCAGCTATGAATCTTCACATTATATACCTAAGTAATGTAACATACATAATGGTTAAATGCTTAAAATATATAAATACTTAAAAATTTGTGTATGTATAGTCACCTGTCTTATTGAATGTCTTTGTATTCTTATAAAAACTAAAAACCTAAATGTTGCCCCTCCCCCATAAACCTCAATATAAAACGTAAATTTGTTCATGTAATATTTAATGTGGTTTTACAGGTACAGCATGTAGTATGTTATACATCACGGCATCTTGCAAGAATCTGTAATCTTTACTAAAAATAAATCTTTATCTCCTAATTACCCTGAAAGAAATGTGCTGCTATTGTTGAAGTGTACAAGACAGGAAAACGTGTTCCAAAAATAGTTTGCCTGTGCGCTACCTTGGCTAGTTGTACCCCGGATTGTGTGGGCTGGTTTTTTTAGAACAGAGGTGGAACAGACATACAAGATGGAACGCCTCTATACTTTCTTGTGAAGATCATGCCTAGGTAGTCATAATAGAAGCATAAAGCGACAGCGTGAATATTTTTGACCTTCTCATGACGGCCCACAATGTAAAATTTAATTTCAAAAACAACCCACATAAAATGCATTTAGTGTTGTGAAGAGGCAGTCATTTACTTTCCTCAGTTTAACACTGATTGACCTACTTTGTTATTTTGGCCCGAGGAGAAAATTGAATCAACGTAATAAATTGATTTTTCTGACCCACTAATATATTTTACCAGCTTTGATTCAAGTGTGTTAGTTTAGAGAACATCTAATTGTTGTAGATGGAACAGGACCGCTTACGACAAACTTGTCTTGATGGATTTCTGTCTGACCTAAAGCTGTTCTCACAAGGGTCAAATTTAGCAGAGATTTATTTTCTAACAACCTGATGTCAAGCACTCAGAGGTACACCATATCTCAGTATATCCTGTTCTTGATGACCTTTTCTCACACATATTCTTATATAATACGCTCTGAATTCATATTGGTGTCTCATAGTTTGTATACCAGTTTATACCAACCTAAAAATGTCATGTGGTGTAACCATAAGTAAAAAATCATACAAATATTAGATACTTTTGATGAAATCCGAGAGCTTTCTGACCCTGCATAGACGGCAATGTAACAGACACATTCAAGGCCCGGAAAGGTAGTAAGGACATCATTAAAATAGTCCATGTGACATCAGTGGTGCAACCGTAATGCTATGAAGCTACAAGAATACTTTTTGTGTGCAAAGAAAACAACAACGACGCAGGAGCAGGCATTGTGACGTAGAACCCAGATGCGTTGCGCCATGTTTACAAGCAGAAGATGACGCACACTGTACAAAATGTTTTCGTCTTCATAAATGTTTTTGAAGATTTCGACAGAATGATTGAATATACAGACAATGAACTAAGAGAGACGGACATTCGAAGTCAGAATGCCAACTCCTGCATCAGCAGCACCACTTGCATGCGTTGTCGTACCCTCGTGAATGCGTGTTGTAGAAGTCGTTATTTTCGGTTAAACCACTGATGTCACATGGACTATATTAACTGTGTCCTACTACCTTACTGGGCCTTGAACATGTCAGCTGCATTGCAGAAAGCTCTCGGATTTCATCAAAAATATCTTAATTTGTGTTCCAAAGATGAACAAAGGACTTACAGGTTTGGAACAACATGAGGGTGTGTAATGACAGAATTTTCATTTTTGGGTGAACTATCCCTTTTTAGTGAGTCACACCCAGTGACAATTTAGGGCATGAACTTTCCTTCTCTTGTGCTTAGAAAGTCAAATTATCTGATAAATTAACACACTCTTCTCACACACCACATGACTTTGCTTTGTCGGACAGTTTATATATATATATATATATATATATATATATATAATTAATTTTTATTTATTTATTTAATTATTTAAGAGCCTTTTTTGCTTCATAGTTGTATTCCACCAACTTTATGGTCCATATATACATATATATAAAAAATAATAATACTTGAATATTTTAATATTGTATGTATAAAATGCATTTTTAATGTATTCATGAATAAATTAATAAATAGAATAAAAACAAAACTTAACATTGGTCCCTTACTTTAATGTATAGTTAAACTAAAGAGAGCGATTTGAGGTTTTCGGCCAAATTATGTTGGTAATTATTTTTTAAAAATCCCTTTCCTTAATGGAATCGTATGGATATCCACCCATCTGGATCCGGCGCCCCACTAAAAACACCCCAGGTGTTCCCTAACCAACAGGGGAAAGTCTCTTAAATAGTTAAGGCCCTCCTTCACAACAACCGATTCAGCACTGCCAAGCAAAGAGCATGTTGAGCTTCAAAACAAAGAGCAGCGTCAACTTTATTTCAATCCACTGGAGGGTTGTTTAAGGCCCTCCGATGTGGTTTTGCATAATACACAGCCGTAAAAGCATCCAGGAGTTTGTGAAGAAATGTGTAATTTACCATGGCCCCCTGCAGTGCCCAACCACATGCGCACGAGATAATTACTGCGAAACCTTGGCAAACTTTTAGCCAATGAATTCCACAAAAATAAATGACCCACTTACAAAAGCTGGGTGGAGAAGGGGAGCCTTGATCAATACTCCGTGTGTTACATCAACGCTTAGCAGCTACCGAGCAACAGGCGCGAATGACACATTGTTAGGTTAGGGTGACATCACTGGGTTGTTCCCGGGCCGCTTCGTGAGTGATTTCTGTTTGAGAAACGACCTCGTGTTGACAAGAGTTTACAAATACTTATTCTTCAACATGAGTCTAAAAACGTTTAGTAGGCTACTATTGCAGTCTGTCTGAACGGCAGTAACGAAGGGCATCGGCGGTGACCGCGTCTGTACCGTTTCAACTTTTACTTACAAGTTGTTAAACAACTATCTGATGATGCTGAATGCGCACAATGTGCTGCCCATTAACATTAGCCTGAGCGCCGGAAACTGCCCTACAGTCTTTTCTACACGAGCGGCAAATTTTTACCCCCATCTGATAGCAACTTTTTTTTGTTTTTAATTTTTTTTGCCAGCTTCAGCCTTCATTGTCAGCGAAGTCTTGAGCCAACCGTGTTCATCAGAGGAATGATGCAACGGAGCTGTAACACGGTGCGGATCCGCTGTTAGCAAGTGCACTGAGGTCCTTTTAGTTCTTTAATATAAAAAGACTGCTTTTGGGTTGTGAATAAAAATTCTAAAGGAAGCCTTTTCTTTGCTAAATTTCCATAGAGAATAGAAGATGTGTCACATGGAGAACCAGTTTTTAAGATCAGCAATTTAATGCTTAGTTTATACTGGTATCACACTTTAGTTTAACACTTTACTTTATGATATACACACATCCGTACATGTGTGTGCATTTGTGTAGGGCACAAAAAATCTAAAAATATAAATATCTTTTCTGCAGTATCACATCAAAATTGTTTTACTTACAGATAAATTGTGATCTCACAATGTCAGAGAGACATTTAAAACACTGTTGCATCATGAAACACCAAAACATGAGTAAAATTGTAAATTTAGGGAGATGTAAAGTGTGATTAGAATATAGTATCTCTGTTTATGAATGTGCTGTTATACAGTCACTGAATGCCTTCTCTGCTATGCTCAACGATGCACGTTTTTTTTTTTTTTTTTTACACTACTGCTCAAATTATGCTACAAGTACGCTAATAATCTGCCCTTATTTTAATAGAGGTTTTATAATAATCCACATGATAAGAAATTATATCATCTGTAAACTCAACTGCTCGTCGACTCTGTGTACTGAAAGAAGTTTGGCAGATTCCTGTCTGTGATAAAGAAACCCTGAAGTGTCGGTACTGTTATCACTCACTCTTGTATCTGTTTGACTTCATGCTTGGCTCACAAAGCCATGAGAACCACACTGGTCTCCATAAACTGTAAATATGGCCTATTTACAGTTATTTGACAACATTTCTTTAAATAATTTCAAGCCACAAGCACAGAGCATTTGTGCACAGCTCATTAAATGACATTCATTAAGACAAATGTTGAATTTAAGTGTGGGATTTAATAATTTAGATATGCTTTCTAAACTTAGTCTTGTTTTGCTGCCCTATAAGAGTTTCGAAGAACCCAAAATCGTCATATGATGAATGTCTGGATGTTACAGACTCCCAACATGGAGTCGTTTGCTATTCTTTAACATTTAACAGACAAGACCAGAAGAGACAAAGCTGGTATGTATTTAACGCCTACAGTGCTTGATACTCAACTCCTCAACTGTGGTGAGAAAACCAGCCTCTCTGTGGTCTGATCTGATGTTTCGACTTTTACATCCCACGTCAATTTACCATTCACATTCTCATAGTTTATGAGAAGTTGGTACGATGAGATTTTATGTGCAATTCAAAGACATTTATAGGCATTAAGTTAGTTAGTTTCAGGCTCCAGATGTATAATGCTGACATACATGAGCCAGATCAGATTTAGACTGAAGCGTGGGCCATGCCGTCTCGAGGTTTTGCATGTGAGCTGATCAGCACAGGATGTCACAGCCCAAACAGCAGTAGGCGGGGTGGGGGGTATGGTGGGGTGTGGGGATGATGTAGAGTGGTGGAGGTACTGCTGCTTTGCCTACCTCAGTAACGTGTGGGTATGCTGTCTGTAAGCGGGGCCTGGCATGGGGGGTTGGGTGAAGGCACACAGCTGCCACACTGACGCCACAAGCATCCTCAAACAACCTGCTGAAGATGCGTATGTCATGCTAGTTTGTCACGTTTTTTAGTTTTTGATTCTTCATGGTAAACAACATTTGTGTGACATTAGGTTCAAACGGTAAAAGAGGTCATCTGCAGTTGTTACATATGTATTTATTCGTATGTTTAGGTTAAATCGACGACGTTAAATGATATTTTGGCTTGAATAAAATACATTAATTTACATGTTACCACATTACCACAATTACAAAAAAAAAAAAAAAAAGGACCCACTTACAATTAAGTGTTTTTAACAGGTTTTCACAGGTTTTCACAACAAAACCCGCCCAATTGCTACTCAAAACTGGTTAAATTAGCATTCCAGGGGCTAAATATTGCGTTACTGGGGTCGCTTTAACCCGCGGACGATGAAAAACACAGGCATCACTGGTCTTTATTTTATATAAATATAAATACATATATATAAATATATATATATATTTGATACAATGCACTTATAATGTACCTAAATGTTTTTACATTGCATTTATATTTAAAAATACCTTTTTGCAAATGCATCTGTAATTAATTTATCTAGTTACATTTGTAATTACACTGTTGACCCTATG
>JAHKKF010491955.1:0-18545 GCA_019740295.1 Labeo calbasu
ATTTGCACTCTCATACGCTTATAACACGACCCTCAGGCGACTATATGGTATTTAAGTTTATTCGTTACGTACAACCGCTGTCATGTAAGTTTAATTCATATTTCCCTTTTAAAACGGCATACAATTTCATAGCAGTATTCCCCGATCCTCACACCGAATATAACAGTGTTTCCAGTATACCATGGCAAGTCTACATTTACTCAATAAAAAAGACTACAAACTGCCACATTTTTTTCGAAAGCCCTCTTAAAACACATTTAAAAATACATATTAAACACTTACTTTGAGACCCGTGATGATTAACGTCGAAAAATTAAGAGCACAGATCCAACTTGCTGCAGATTCAGTCAGCGTCTTCCTCAGAGTCGCTTCCCGCCGGCGCCTTCACCAGGCGGGAGCTTCTTCTGAAGTTCGTTACCGCCACCTACTGCTTTGAAACTTCGTCGAGTAATATATTCTATCAATCCTGATAAACTCAAAAGTCACATGAGTGGCTGGCACTAATGTTGAAACAATTAAAAAAATAAGTAGAGTAAAATTATACATTTAAGTGGCGCCTCATTCATCAACAAGTAGTTCAGATTAATTAAACCAAATAAGTTTTATTAACTCAAAAACTAAAAAAAGTCACAGGAACTCAAAATATCTAAGTTAGTAGAACTTTTTTTGAAAATTAAGTTTACTGTACTTAATCTATTTAAGTATTTTGAATGTTTGGGTTTACAGTGTAGAGTAACCTTAGTAAGTATTAAAACATTAGCTCATCCATGGACATGATTTCTTGCCAAGTCCTGACGGATTGCATCGGCTGTGGGTATGAAGACTACAACTCCCATGATTCCACACACAATCAGGGCTTCATCAAACCATCTTTGGTTCTTTGTTTGTTTTGAATATGCGCCCTCTAGCGGCAAAACATACATATTGTGTCTTTAAGAAAGCAATTAAAAATATATATACTATTTGCATCAACACAGTACTATTGCTTGTCCAATTATAATATGCAAATCAGCTTTTCTAGTATGAGTAAATTTGATGAACGGCAAGAGAATTACTGTAGTACTGTATTGTGCTGAAAATGTATGAAAACTATGAAATGTATACACTACCATTCAAATGATCAGTAAGATTTTTATTCAGCAAAGATTCATTAAATTTAGATGTATATAAATATGTATATATATTGCAATAAATTATAATTTCCAAATATATATATATATTGCAAGTAAACGTTTATATATATATATATATAGCATTTAATTACAATAAAATGTATTCATTGATTTATAAATATGCTTTGGTAGGAAAAATTTATATTAATATATCTGGTAAGAATATAGAATTTAAAAACAACTTTTTCTTTAATGATAAAGCCTTGTCTATACTCAAAGTTTGCTAAGCAATGTTCTGTTTTTTTCAGGCCTAGTCAAAGACGTCATAGTCTGCCATATATCATCTGTCATAAATATTATTCATTTCACCGTCTGTGTTTTCCAGGTGGACTTGGTGGGTTCTGAAAAGCTGAACAACTCGATGGGGTTCTCAATGTTCTTTGTGGGGCTTGGCTGTCTAACAGGTCCTCCTCTGGCAGGTATGTGGAGTTTGGATGAACTCCTTGAGTAAATCATGAAAGTGATAAACATCAATAGGTGAATGTAGCCTTCATGTGTCACGAAAATAACCAGCAGCTTTCGAAAGACTTGGCTGGACATGATAATGTGTAAGACAAGCTTGCGTCTGTGTATGTGGGACACTGAGGTCGTACGGTATCATATTTCTGTTTAAGTGGGTTGCAGATGGAAGACGTGTTAAGTCACCTAAAAATAGGATTTCCTGTCTGGTTAGCATTATAGCATTTTAAACTTATCCAAATATACAGTATATTTGGTTCCATTTCGTGATTAAAATTATTGCCAAGCAAATTCCATTAGGCTACTTCAGGAACAGTTTATAGAAGAGATATATTTATTTGCTGCTGTTTATTAATAATATTCAGTCATCAACACAAATATAAAATCTCCTTATGTGGAACAGTGCTATATCGAAGTACAGTTCTTGGAAATTTAAATCTCGAAGAGGGGCCTCTTCAAGAGGCGAGTATAGACCTTGCCCTGAACTCTGTAACACACTTATGCTAACATGAACCATCTTGTCAGGGCCCCATCCACAATCCCCCACCCTCCAAAAATAATGAGCAGCCAGGAAAGCAAAGCTGATTTTTCTATCCTACCCAAAGCCTTTCCGGATATGACCCGCCGCTGCCTGCATAGTAAAAAACAAGCATATCCAGTCAGAAAACAGGTGTGGGGAGATTCTAGGGTGGAAAGTGAAGAAAGTTTTCTTCATCAGACCATCATCTTAAGTGTCAGGTTACTGACTCTTTTCAAGTAGAGTTGAAGTCAAAAGTTTACATACACCTTGCGGAATCTGCAATATGTTAATTGTTTTACCAAAATAAGAGGGATCATACTAAATGCGTGTTATTTTTTATTTAATACTGACCTGAATAAGATATTTCACTTAAAAGACATATAGTCCACAAGAGAAAATAACAGTTGAATTTCTAAAAATTATTTTTATGATGATTGTTAATACTGTGTATACACAGCTGTGTTTTCTTTTGTTTGTTTAGTGATAGTCCTGAACAGTTAAACTGCCTGCTGTTCTTCAGAAAAATCCGTCAGGTCCCACAAATTTTGTGGGTTTTCAGCATTTTTGCGTATTTTAACCCTTTCCAACAATGACTGTATGCTTATAAGATCCATCTGTTTACACTGAGGACACTGAGGGACTCATATACAACTATTACAGAAGGTTCAAATGCTCACTGATGCTCCAGAAGGAAAAACTACGCATTAATAGCGGGGGGTGAAAACTTTTGAACTGAAAGAAGATGTGTACATTTTTCTTATTTTGCCTAAATATCTTTTTTTTTCCTTTTTGAACTGCCCTTCAGAAGCTATAGAGGATACTTACATATTTCCCACAAGACAACATAAGTTAAATTTACCCTGATCTTTAAATTCAAAAAGTTTATTGCATTGTGTTCCCTTCTGAAGCATCAGTGAGCGTTTGAACCTTCTGTAATAGTCGCATATGAGTCCCTCAGTTGTCCTCAGTGTGAAAAGACAGATCTCAAAATCATACAGTCATTGTTGGAGTACAGTTGAAGTCAAAAGTTTACATACACCTTGCAGAATCTGCAAAATGTTAATTATTTTACCAAAGTAAGAGGGATCATACTAAATGCATGTTATTTTTTATTTAATACTTTCACTTAAAAGACATATAGTCCACAAGAGAAAATAACAGTTGAATTTATAAAAATGATCCCATTCAATAGTTCATACTGAACTTTTCAAATCCACAAAAATGCTGAAAAACCAAAGAATTTGAGGGACCTGAAGGATTTTTTTTTCTGAAGAACAGCAGGTAGTTTAACTCTTCAGAACAAACAAGGAACTATCATCACTAAAAAGAAAGCAAAAACAAAACAGCTGTGGATCATTCAGTGTGTGTAAGTGTAAGTAAACTTGAACAGGGCCATTTTTATAAACTCAACTATTATAACTCATCTCTTGTGGACTGTATTTAAACATCTTTTATGTGAAATATATTCAGGTCAGTACCTGAAAACAAAAAATAACATGCATTTTGTATAATCCCTCTTATTTTGGTAAAATAATTAACATTTTGTAGATTCTGCAACTGTATATCGTGCTAAGGAAAGAAAAAAGGTCGAATGTAAAGAGAGTCTGTTTTCTTCATTGACCTCCATTGACTATTTAAGGAAAACTTTCCAGCTTTCAACAGTTTAATACAGATCTAACGCTTTGCGTTTCGTCCCGAAGGCTTCCTGTATGACTACACTCAGACCTACGACTGCTCCTTCTACCTGGCCGGCGTGTGTTATCTGTTATCATCGGTTTCTCTTTTCCTCGAGCCTCTGGCGAGGCGCTGGCAAGCCCGAAAGAAGCGGATAGAGACACTAAATGAAGAATTGATGTGGAGTAATGGCTGTTTCTGCCCGGCACCTCAGAGGAATGGTGTTGTATAATAAAGGAGTAAACTCAAAGCCATTTTACTTTCCACCATGTCGTGTGGTTCACCTTCTGAAGGCTGATCGGAAGAGGACCTGACCTGAACATTTGGCGGGACCACAGTGTGGCAAGCAAATGAAAGTTCATTTGAATGCAGAGACCAATAAGTTAATGCTTCAGGACACTACAATGCAAAATCTTTTGTTAATGGGTGCATGAGAATGGATTTTATAAACAAATCCCACCGCCATCTTTAATGACAAGCAAATCAACACAAAAACAAAACAAGAAATCTTTATCACCACGCAAGCTTGTATTTTACACCACGTGATAAATCGGGATCCTCCTACATGATGGTAAATTTGTATCACATGACACATTTAACTCACTTAGGCAAATATACTAGTGAACTAAGAGTATTTTGTCAGATAGTGATGGGTCTATGCAATAAGCCTATTAAGCCTCCTTTTTTTAATGTGTGTTCATATCTGTTGATGTGTTTTTGCTATGAAGTACTGTGTAATGGCCTGCCATCAACAGATTTTATCATTGGTGCACCAACTGGAAGACATTTTAGGCCAGAAAATGTCAGATTTTTTTTCTCACTGGTGCCAAATCAGTCATACTTTCATTTACTGCTGACAACAACCAAGAGATTTTGGAACAAACCGCTGTGTGAATACAAGCAAATATTCTTCTGATGCCAAGTGTTGCAGAATTAGGTCAGTTGGCTTGGTTCATGTGTTCACCTGTTCAAGAGGCCCAGACGTCGAGCATTTACATAGTGTGTAAGTGTAAATCCGTTTTACTTGTCATTTTTATTTTTAGGATTTTTTGATTTTGTTGGGTACACTACAGCGCACTGTTTATCACCACTGTTTGCCTTTGTACACAATGACTGTGTGAAGTATCCTTTGTTGAGAGCCAAAGATGCAATAGAAATATAATTTATAAATCTATGCATTTGAATATGTTTGGTGTTGATACTGCTCACATGTTGTTGTAGTTCTATGTGAGCTGTTGCCCTCTAGAGGCACAAAAGATGTAGTGCTACTGGAATGTTGTATCAATTAACAGGCAGTCCATGTTCTGGAATGTCCAGTTCTTTTCTTTCATCAGCCAAGTAATGACAAACAAACAAAAAAAGTACCAGAGCAAGACATGCACAAATGCAGCCATTTAACAAATAAGCACATCAGAAAGATAAGAACTGTATGCCTTTTAAATCACTGGCCACTGAAATCTTTTTTGTTTTTTCGGTTTTATCACTCTTAATTGTTGGTGAAATGTGAAGACTCGAAAACTGAAGAGTTAAGAGGACGCAATAACACTATTAATGTCAATGACAGACTTCACCAGCTATACTGTACTGTTAGTAATTTTGTACTGTGATGTAAAATGCTGGCCTGAGGGTTATTAGCTGAAAGTTTTTGTTGTTGTTTTTTTTTATTATTGTTTTGTTGACAATGTTCACAATTGCAATTAAAGCCAGCAGTACATTTGACAGCCATTGGGTTTCCTGTAACATATGACCTTATGTAAATTCTGAGGAAAATATTAGAAAATAGTTCTTCTGCAAAGCAGAAAACAGAGAACATAATTTAGAAACTACACTGTCTGAAGTCAAATAGTTTTCTTATTATTAGCATATTAAAAATGCATTTTCATATAAAGATTTGTTGTCATTTTAAAGCGCACATTCATTCTTTCATGAGTGACATCAAAATATTGCACAAACTGGTGTAAAAGGTATTTTTATTGAGAATACTATCACAGGACATAACGGTTCCTCAAACATTCCTCAAATATAAAAATACATATTGTAATACAAGGCATCTATTTGTAGTAATATCAACTTAATTCTAAAATATTTCAACTAAAAAATAACTGGTACTTACAGAAATGTGAGCCAAGATGAGATACAGTTTAATTTACTGATGCAACATGTTCTGTGGACACCAAAAACAACACAAAATCTCACTGATCACATACATTGCTAATATGCTTGTAATCAAGGCTAATAATTAATAACAAACCATCTTAGTTTTATCTGAAGACAACTGGCTGTCCGTTCATCCCTCAGCAGATACTCAGATCTGTCCACCTGAAACAGATTCAAAACGGGACATTAGTTAAAAAATGTCAGATTTTATTATATTCTCACTATAGCTGCCGTTAGTGTTCAGATCTAGTGTTCAAAACAACATCAATAGCTGATGTTAGTTACGAAGTCAGTATAATGATTGTCAAACATGATTGTTAACTCTTTAAAGAGCAAAGTCTGACTGCGTTCAGTCTGTGCATTTACCTTGCGTTTGCAATAAATATTTCGAGTAGTAAGTTCATTCCTAGTAAGATCAGAGGGTTGAAAGCCTATTTTGAGGCCTGAAATAGCTTATAGTCATCATGTGGTAGCTTATGCAGAACTCTAAGCTACAACCAGGAACAATGAGCTAATGTTTTGCACTGTCAGACTTAATGTGCTCTTTTCATTACTTGGAAAAGTGGCAAGAGAACAGTGGCTGAACTACACAAAGAGATTATGTAAATGAGGCCAGAGGAGGGGCTTCGGTGTTACCGTGGAGACCTACGGTTACCAAGTTACCAGGCCCATTCCATAGCATCTGAAGAGACAAGCCAGTCAGTCAGAACTGCGCTGGAGATACAGGAGAAAACATTAGAGACTACAGCTGAGGGCCATGGACTGAGACAGCTGATTATGTGTAACTGTAAATGAAGTACTAAAAATATGTTTCAGTTATGTGCGTTAATGCAAATGGACTTTAATGTTTGCCAGTTCTCAAAACCTTTTTGCAGAGAGTAGATTTTGGTCAAACTATGTGTGCCGCATCTGTACTTGTAATGAAAGCGTTCTCATTTCAAAGGCTGTGCCCTCAAGAGGTCGCATTTGTCAGCCACCTACGTTATTAAGGATGTCTCATTTCAGAGAAGTAATTAACTGTTATTCCTCATGAGGCATTAATTATTGTAATTTCTCTCTTAATTTGGGCTGTAATGGTTACTTTTCTGAAATGACGCATGTGTCTGATAAGTGTGGCCTTCGGAAGGTGCAGCCTTTAAAATGAGACGTCAACAACAGTCAAAATATGAAATAAAAACCGATGTTTTTTAACTGTACTGTGAAATCTAAAACTAGGGATGAATATGTAAATTCTATTTATATTCATAAGCAGTAATCTATGCTTGTATGCAAAATTCAATATACCAGTATTAATATCAGTGTAAACAGTAAACACCAGTCCTATGGAGGGGAACGAAAAAAGTAAAACAACCTTATGTAATCAAATTACTTTTAGACACCCATCATAATTTAAACTAAGAAATTCAACACACCCTCAGTATTTTGGTTGAGCCTATAATGAATAAGCTAAATGAGCTGTTTTATGATCTTCTATAATCATCATTTTTATTCTTTCTTTTTTCATTAGGACAAAACACAATGCTAAGACAATTCAGTGATACCTTAACACTGACAGTCATAGTCAATTATGTTCCTAATTTTTAAGAAATCATCACAAAATGATACAAATTTGTAATTTAAATTTACATTAGAACTCAAGCTAATTAACTGTTAGGATTATAAGGCTGACTAAAAGGTTTAGAAGTCTAAAAGTAAATGTAGTGAAGTTTTGCCTGCAGTGTAGAGCTCTATGACATTACAGGCTAAAAGAAAGTGTGGATTGTGTTAACTTTTGTATGTAAATTGTAAATGTATGTATTTTAGATCTAGTAAAAGCTATCTCCAATTTTATAACCAAAATTAAAATAACACATATGACCTTATTTTGAAGACTTTTTAAATTAATTTATTATTTTAAATTAGTGTTTTGGTTTTTTTTTTTTTTTTTTTTTGAGTTGTTTACTGTCATTACAAGTTATGAACCTGTTTGAGGATTTAAAGAATGCTACTAATAATTCATTTTGCATGTGTGAAAAATAGGGAAGTTATTAGGTTACCTACATTTAAAAATGCAACAAATGTAATATTCTCAATTTAAACAGATAGTTCACCTAGAAATTAAAATTGTGTCATCATTTACTAACCCTCACGTCATTCCAAACATATATGTGACCCTGGACCACAAAAACAGTCATAAGTAGCACGGGTATATTTGTAGCAATAGCCACTGTATGGGTCAAAATTATCGTTTTTTTAATTTGATGTCAAAAATCATTAGGATATTATGTAAAGATCAGGTTCCATTAAGTTATTTTGTGAATTCCCTACCTTAAATGTATCAAAACTTAATTTTTGATTAGTAATAAGCATTGCTAAAAACTAAATTTGCTAAAACAAATTTAAAGGTGATTTTCTCAATATTTTGTTTGTTGTTGTTTTTTTGCACCCTCAGATTTCAGTTTTTCAAATAGTTGTATCTCAGCCAAATATTGTTCTATCATAACAAACCATACATATGGAACACATATGTGACCCTGGACCACAAAACCAGTCATAAGGGCCAGTTTTTTAAAATTAAGATATATTCATCATCTGAAAGATGAATAAGACTGAAAAATAGGACAATATTTGGTTGAGATACAACTATTTGAAAGAATCTGAGGGTGCAAAAAAAATCTAAATATTGAGAAAATTGCCTTTAAAGTTGCCCAAATGAAGTTCTTAGCAATGCATAATACTACTCAAAAATTAAGTTTTGATATATTTATATCATTAAACAAGATCTTTACTCAATAGCCTAATGATTTTTGGCATAAAAGAAAAACTGATCATTTTGACCCATACAATGTATTTTTGGCTATTGCTACAAATATACCTGTGCGACTTAAGGCAGAATTTGTGGTCCAGAGTCACACGACTCTCCTCTGTGGAACACAAAAAGATATTCTGAAGAATGCTTTAATTATATTATATTTTTGCCCACTCAGTCAAAAAAAAGCTATATGGAGAAAAAAAAAAAAGACATTCATTTTTTTTTAAATACCTTGTTTGTTCCATAGAAGAAAATCATGAGCAGCATAAAGGATGACATAACTTGATCATTGTTGCCAATTTACATGTGTAAAATTACCAGCACAATTATCTCCTACTTAAAATATTACATATATTTCTACATGTCCCTTTTTATCCCAGAAGAAACAAGATTTTAGAAACTTTGGAAACCCAAGATGTCACAACCAATGTTCTACATTTCTAATGTATTTGCTTAACTGACACTTACCTGCACCAGGTAGACTTCTAAAGTCAAAAGACCTGGTATAAAGCAAATACTCCCTACTCACCACCCACACCAGAGGACTGGTCTGGATCCTCACGTCACAGGCCTGAATGAGCTGCTGGTGAAGTGATGCAGCTGACCGGGACATCTTACTAAGGGAAGGGAAGGAGGTGGACTTCATTTTCTTCCTCCTGACGAGGCTCCTCGCAAGCAAACTCCATGTTAACTTTTGGTGGAGTTCACACGGGCAGCATGTTTTCGTTCAAGGGTTCTTCACAACGGAAGGTCAATTTACCACGTACCGATCAGCATTTTCTCTTTCGGAAAATAAACGTTTAAGAAAACAAAACTATCAAAACTTGACACAATTTCGAAGGCTAAAAACGCTTTTGGCTTTTCTAAATCCTCTTCCTTCACTGATTTGCAATGGAGCAAAACAAAATCCTATCAGACGAAATCAAAGGATGGGATAAACAAACGCCTGCTCCTCTGAATTGGAAATCACCGCTTTGAGGTTCATTCAGGGCCTCTATCGCGCTGGCAGTCATGCAGGCAATGCATAGTACGGCCGGACGGGTTACAGCAAGCCTGGATACTTCCAGATGAAGGACGCATACAGGAAGCAGCCGCCACGCCTGTGAGACTCGAAAGAGACGCCAGCGAAGGTGCTGAAACAGAGATTTCAGTTTAGGTGAAGGTCTGCGCAAACATCATCTCTCCACTCATTCTCAAAGCTCAGCAGAACGGCCCCCTTCTCCCTGATCTGTTTGAGAGTTGGGGGGGCGGCAGCACCCTCGGGTTACTTAGCGTGTGGGGCAACTCCAGGACACAACAACAACATCAAGCCTCAAAAGAGGGCTCTCTCGCCCTTCGCTCTCACTGCCATGACTGATCCCGGGCCGAACACAAAGGAGGAGAATTTCTCTTTCCTGAGCAGAAACAAGCAATCGAGCAACAATTCCTCCCGAAACACAACCGAAAAAAGCAGCGGCAGGCGTTCTTCAATTGACTTCCAACGAATAAACATTTTCTCCCTCAAATGAAACAATTTATTGATAGCGTGATATAATCAAATGAGGGGCCAGTGCACTTTTTGTGTGTGTACAAACAGCCACGTCAAGAGCTGTGCAAGGAGTGAGTGACCGCTTCCTCCTTCTCCCCCAATCAAGAAATTAGGTAAACACAGCACAAATCAAGAGTGTCATTACTTCCGTTTAAATACGGGAACTGTAAGCACAAAAAAAAAAAAAAAAAACAATTACACAAGCAGGAAGATGCTCTCAGGGAGAGTACACTAACACTAAATGGAAAGCTCTTGCCCCTGTGCATCCAAAAGGGCTCCTGAATCATTTCAAACAATCATTTCTGCTTCCACGTGAAGTCCACTTGTGGAACGGTCCATTTCCTGTCCTGTCCTGTCGTGTGTGGCCGGGACCGAACGTACAGTATGTCCATGTATTCATGTACACAAACAGCTGTTATATCGTGAAATAACCAACCGATCAACTTTTAAAACACAATTTAGTGTGAAAAGTCATACATGAAAAGATGTTAGTTATGCATCAGATCAGTACACTGCAATTATCTAAACAGACTAAGAACACAAATTTCTACGTCTTCAGGATTTTAGAGAAAACTGGCATTTTAAAACCATTCAAACAATGACACCTAAGAACCACAACACTGTGTAAGATCTCAACATAAATGGCTGTTCAACTAAAAACATACTTAAATGTACATCTATACTGTCAACTAAAAGTATGTCAATGAAATAAAACGTAGGACTGTCTTACAGCTGCACAAGAACCAAATCGTTAGGGCATCAAGTCAGGAGGGCGTAATTTCTTAGTGCTATTCACATGGCAAATCTAGCAAAGGTTGACAATATCACATTATAGGCCACATTCACTTTACAGTGATCATTTGAAAAGTCTTGTTTTTATAGCAAATGCACCTTTTTGTCTTTACCTTTATAAATAGTATACCATTAGTAACAACATCACTCTACACAGGCTTTACCTGGGAAATTATGACAGTCCTATGGGGGGAAAATGAATTAAAAACCACCGTATCAATCAAATGAATAATCATAATTTAAACACACGATCCCATTTTGAAACCAGAATTATGCTTCATTCAAAACCAACTCAAAAACATGAAAACAGTATGTCAGAACACTTTTTTCTTCTTTAAACACAAACTGAATGCTTGATGTTATGCTTTGGTCTAAGGAGGGCTTAGAAATATCTGTTTATAATCAAAATATGTTCTCAAATTATTTTTAATGAGATAAAGGGGTGTTAAAATGCAGCCTGTATCAATTGCTATAACACTGATGACATTTTTTGGCTACATATATTAACCTCTGCAACGGCTTACTGTACAACACTAGCATCAACATGCAGTTCACTGAGCAAAATATTCTGCCTGTTTTAGTGGCCTACAGGACTATATACCTATATTACACTCCCCATTACTGAATGATTGTTCAAAGCATCAAGACACATAAACCAGGTTCCCATTAAATCAGATTAATTGTTAATCATGAACATGAGTGAAATGAACATTCACAAAAACAATTTGGTACAGGGATGACCGTCTGGAATCTGACTGAAATACATGTTGATAGGAAGTGTTGGAACTAGACAGCGTTTAATGACCAATAGCAAATTAAATTCCTATTCTAATATTCCCAATATCATTCATTCTTTTATGCAGGGTACAACTTATCACAAACTAGACATCTGAATAAATTGCAAATGAAAACAAATATATTGCTATAGAGCTAAACTTTGCTATATGAATGGGCCTTTTCTCTCTCTGTTTTTTTTTTTGTACATGTTTGGCAGAGCAGGTAATAACATTTGCCCTTTACTCTAGTACCACTTCTGCTTTAGAGAGCATGCAATTAAGAGACATTAGGAGAAGCTTGCATTTAACAACACTTGTGTGTGTATTATGATTGTTAAGATGCTCCTCGCACAATGATCATGACCAGGAAGTCCTCTTCTGTTTTGGCAAGAGCTTTCGCAGAAGAATCTAAGAACTGCTGAGAGAAATCACATGGTGGAAATGCGTGCAGGACCCCAGTGTTGTCCTTATCTCTACTGCCCCCGACGGGTAAACTGATGACCCCTGCGGCCTGCTTTTGCTTCAGGTACGAAACCAAGTTGCGCAGGGGCCTCTGCGTCGAAGCTGCTGGGTCCGAAGACGAAGTCTCCTCGGTGGTGCCCGGAACCGCCAGTAGAACCGCATACCCGCCTGGGCCTGCGACTTTGATGCGTCGAGACACTTCGTCGATCTTGGGCTGGTCGAGGCGAAGACGTTGTGTGATGCGTAGCTGTGTGACTTTACCGCCCGTGCTGCCGTCGATGAGGAGACTGCTGGCGACGCTCAGGTCCCCCTCCAGGAGGTGCATGCTGGCTGGGAAGTTACTGTTTTTGAGGAGCAGCATGCCATTCCAGGCCATGCTCAGCTTGCCCCCTGCGTCCTGCTTTGAAGCCTGGCTGTTTTTGGAGCTGCTCTCAGATCGGTCCCTCTTTGAGGCACCTTTGGCCGAATCGCCCGCTTTGCGCTTTCTCTCCGCAGGGCTCGCGCCGACGCTGGACTCTGAGATGCTGCTGCTGCTTTTGATGCGCTTTTCACCAGGGCCTCGGTCCAGGCTGCTGCGGCTCTCTCGTGCAGGGGACACCCGGTCCGCTCTCGCTGGCCGCTCGGAGTCGCTGAATCGTCCATCTCGACTGCTGCCTCCTGGGCTGCCCTCAAGGGAGGGCGGTCTGCGACGACGGGCCGCCCACTCGCTGCTGCTGTCAGGCGAACACTCCAGATGTCTGCCATCCTCCATGAGCCGTCGTTTGCGTGCAGCATCCCTGCCCGGGAGCTCCCGTTCCAGCGACCATGCCTCTCGCCGTCGCTCACGCTCCAAGTGTTCGAGGGGCTCAAATGCAGGAGTTCTTACACGTTCACGAATGGCAGGTGCGGGCCATTCAGCCCCGGCGTACAGTTCTCGTTCTCTGAAGTGCAGTGGCGGGGGAGTCCGTTCTCGGACTCTGATGGCCTCGGGGGTGGCACGATGGACGAAAGACTCAGCCACGATTTCATAGTGTTGCAAAGGGAGGGGCTGCAAGAACTGCTGCTGGTAGCGGTGCTCAGTGTCAGCAAAGTCCACCCTCAGCCTCCTGTCGGGACCGCCGAGAGGAAATCCACGCATGTGTGTGCAGGCCGCCTGAGCGGCGTCCAGGCTTTCATACTGAATATAAGCCCACGTGTCGCCTTTTCTGTAGTCTATAGTCCTGATGGTGCCGAAACGATCAAACTCCCTGGCTAACGCAGTCAGGGGCACCCAAGGTCCAAGACCGCCCACCCAGAGACGTGTGGTGGGGGTGGCTTTGCCATAGCCAATTTTAATGGGGTTTCGGCCCACAACTTTCCCAGACATGCTAATTTTTGCTCTATGGGCCATGTCCAAGTTTTCAAATTTAAGAAAGCCATAGGTGCTGCTTTGTCCCCGCGTGGGTCTTTTAATGTCCACCTCTGTGATGGTCCCAAATCGTTCAAAAGCTCTCCTCAAGTCATTTTCAGTCACAGTAATATCCAAATTACCCAGAAATAGTGTGCGGTTGGCTCTCTGGTCGTCCTCTGGGGAGATAAAGTCCTCCTCGCGGAAAGGAGCAGCCCGCTCCGCGATGTACGCGGGCCGCGCCCTGGCTTCGTAAAAGGCGAATTCTCGTTCTCTTTCAAGCTCTCTCGGTAAAGGCGGGGGTGGGGGAGGAGGAAGCCGACCCAGCGCTAGCTGCTGTAACCGGTAGTCTCTGTAACCCAGACCGGTTGGCGAAAGCGGCCTCTGGGTATGCAAATGTCTATGGCCTGCAACGACAGAGAAATGGTCCTTATCTACAGGAGATCGACTTCGCCTCCTATTCAAGTACACCGCCTCAATTTTCAAAGGACGGTCGTAGAGCACCAGCCGTCCTCGGGCGTGCTTTGCCGCTCGAGCATCATCCGGTCTCCTAAAGTTGACGAATGCGATTCTCTCGTCGTTGACTCGGCTGATTTTAACACTCACGTCGCCGAATTTTTTGAATTCGTGAAAAAGGCCGTCCTCGATTTCCTCGTCGCTCAGCTGCGAGCCGAGCTCGCTGATTTTTAAAGTTTTGTACTCACTTTCGTTTGTGGGAAGCGGGGCGCGCGACTCTCCTCGCGAGTTGGTGCGCGCGGCCGCCTCTAAGGACAGGCTCGAGGCGTGATTCTTGCCGCTGGAGCTCGCAACAGGGCTAGTGTAGCCGTGGTTATTTCCAGTCCGACTGGAGACATGTCCGTCAAAATCCCGTCCGTCTCTTTTATCTCCGATGAGTCCCCGTCGTGCAGAACCCCCTTCGCTTTTCGACGAACTATTGCCGTTGTTGCTTCCACCGCCAGAAATCGAGATAACCCCCATTTTCTTACTGGTCGGGTGGCTTCCTCCCCTGTCTCGTATATCATCCAAGGCCCTTGAACGCTTTTTCACCGGCGACCGCTCTTTCCCTTTCATGTTAGATATCCTCTGGCTTCGCGCGCCTAACAAACACTTTTTTTAATAGTTACGCTACCGCAACGTCAACGAATTTACACGAGAAATTGTATAATTTGTTCAGTGTCCCTGCGGCAAAACAACCGCATACGCCATCTTGTCAAGACTAAAGAACGACCCGCCCGTCGACTTTGATTGGTTTGAATCTCTGAGAAACGCCAACGCCATTGGTTGTTCTGTCTGTCAATCTAGACTTTCCGTACAGCGCCCAGTCTCGGTGTACACCATTTTAGCTTCAAACGCCAAATATTTACCATAGACACAAGAGAGGTGACATTTAACTAATGTTTTCCTAGGTTGTGAGGACATGCACTGAAAATATAATGTCTGCTTCTGCACTCTATTCACTCTATTCTATTAATAATATGACACTTCCAGTCAAAAGTTTTTGAACAGTAAGATTTTTTATTGTTTTTTAAAGACAATAAAACCAAGCCACAAGTACAGCAAAAGCAGTAATACTGTAAAATACCTTTCCTATTTAAAATAACTGTTTTCTATTTGAATATATTTTAAAATGTAATTTATTGCTGTGATTTCAAAGCTGAATTTTTAGCATCATTACTCCAGTTACATGATCCTTCAGAAATCATTCTAATATTCTGATTTGCTGCTCAAAAACAACATTATTATTATTATTATGTTGAAAACAGCTGAGAATTTTTCAAGTTTATTTGATGAATAGAAAGTTCAGAAGAACAGCATTTATCTCAAACAGAAATCTTTTGTAACATTATAAATGTCTTTATCATCACTTTTGATCAATTTAAATCTAAATCATCCTTGCTAAATAAAAACTATTAATTTCTATAATTGTACTGACTCCAAGCTTTTGAATAGTGCAATGTATAATGTTACAAAGACTTTTTATTTCAGATAACTGCTGATTTTTGGATCTTTCTATCCGTCAAAGAATCCTGAAAAAAATTACTCAGCTGTTTAAAATATGAATAATTAATAATCAAAAATGTTTCTTGAAAGGCAAATCAGCATATTAGAATGATTTCTGAGGGATCATGTGACACTGAAGACTGGAGCTGAAAATATAGCTTTGATCACAGGAATAAATTACATTTTAAAATACATTTAAATAGAAAGCAGTTATTTTAAATAGCAAAAATATTTCACAATATTACTGCTTTTGCTGTATTTTGAATCAAACAAATGCAGGCTTGGTGAGCAGAAGAGGATTCTTTAAAAAAACATTAAAACTCTTACTGTTCAAAAACTTTTGACTGGAAGTGTATTTTTATCAACATGATAAATTCACAGATCATGCAGGGGAATTTTTTTTTTTTTTTTTTTTAATAAAAAAGTGTTGATGCTTTTAGTAGATGCTAAAGACTGTGAATTTCATTTTAAATGACAAATGTAGGCCTGTAATCTATCTAAATTGTGAGTGATCAAATAAATACACTAAAAACAAATCTCGTAGTTCACTCGTATGTCCAACAGATGGTGATGTTTGCCTGTTCCACAGAGGTGAAGGGAAGGGTCACGTTAGTGTAAACGTGAAGAACAGCTTTTTTACCATGTCGGTTCAGTGTTGACTTAGCATTGTCAGAGATACACCCTTATAAAAATGAACTCATTTTAAATAATAAAGATTTTCAGAACAGCAGAAATGTACTTTTGTCCGCGAAACAGCCAAACAATGCTATGTAAAAAGCACGCCGTTAAATACTAAAATGAACGTGTTTAATTTAAATCAACAAACAGATGCTCTAATCTGGAAGTACATGCAAAAGTGCTTCAGCTGACCTCACAATTGCTACTTGTGTGGTCAAAAGATAGCATGCTAAGCTATCTGCTAGGAAAATAAGTGCTTTTTATACAAATAATTGTTTCTAATACAAATAAAGGTTAAAGATACCGAAATGCAAAAGTTAACACGTATGTCATTTTTACTTATTCACTTATAGTTTATTTACTGCCAACATGTCATTCAAAGCTGCCCACAACATATCTCAACTTAAAGTTTTAGAGATTTCTTTATGTTAATCTTAAATTTAGTGTAGCCTACTTGTGTGTCTGTCTTTTCACAGCCTACAACATGTAGCACACTATGCCCTCTTTGTGTGCATTTTTCATCCCACCAGCTTCATTGTAGTTCACATCTATTTAGTAACGCTTCTCTTGTATTCCTGAACTGTATTTCTTTATCGCATCCTTTAATCTGGGATTTAATCAGTTTGCATGTGTAGCTGGAGCTGGCTCCACTTTCTTGAAAGATCAGGCTGGAATTCGAAGCTGTGGGTGTGGAGAGAGTTTCTGTCAGCCTCCCTTTCTATCCTCTATTGGAACCACATGTCAACTCTCTCCAAAACACGGCACGGTCCGCTAAACTGGCACTTAATGTGATCCAGCGTTTCTGTCATCCTCCATGCACAAAGGAAAGAAGCAGCAGGAAATGCTTGCCCCAAAGCGACTGTCAATCTGTTCCCATTTTGAGAATTAGGAAAATGAGAGAAGCTTTGAAAATCCTGTCACTGCAGCTTTTTTCATCTCGAAGAAATTTCGTCTTATGTGTCATCTAAATTAAGTGAATCACCCTGAAAGAGTGGCTGGCAGGATTGGCATGCAGTCATTAAACCCAGATGGAGCTAAACAACCCACGCCGGTCCCATGGCTGGGTCACAGAACTGCCCTCCTCAAGGCTGTTTGGCACTTGTATCAACAGAACACTTTAACTTCAGCTATTTCCCACAGGATTGGGATTCCAAAAACACATCAAACGTGATCAACTGTATGCTGACATTGAGCTGTCTTAGAAACAGAATTCAGCATGCTTGTTGTTTTTTAAAAGCGCTGTTCCTACAAGGAACAAAAGTCAATGTCACATCAATTGAGTGTGCAAAAATATGTAGGTTTTCACCAGCCAGATTTTGAACTGGACTAGTTTGATTAGTTATTGAGGCCCAAGTGCATTTCAAACCAATCTTATTACGTTTTCATAATAACTTGGAGTCTGCATTGCTTTTTAAGTTCTGTTTTGATTTTTGTCCAAGACTCTTGAATTAAACAGTAGCATAACATGTAAGTTGACTCATAATTCATTAAGCTTTGTGGTTCTGCCCAGCTGTCAGACCCCAGACCTATGGGTAATGGCTATGACAGAGAAAAACCTTGGAATCTATCATCAGTCTTTAGAGTGAGGGGTTTGTGGTCACTTAGTTGGTTTTGTATTAGCAGGCCTGTCACACGCTGCTGATGTATCGGCTGACTTTTGACAGCCTTTACAACCAGCCTACAGCAAAACATAAAATTAGATGGCCATACACTCTCTCAGATACAAAACGTTTCACCTTACATGTAAGCGCGTATCTACACTAGCCTTAAGAAATCGGCACATGAAATATTTTTGTTGCGTTATGAATTTTATCTATATTATACTAAAACCACATATTCCGCATATTATTCAGGATTAGAATTAGGGATGCATGCATATTAAAATTCTTGTTGATGCTAAAATTATTTTCATGGATGATGGTATTAAAATTCTGTGCAGTTTCTGTGTAAATAAATAAAATATATATAAAATCTGGGCAACACAACATTATAATGTTCAGTATGAACAATTAGTATTCTAAAGATTACATTTAACAGTAAGTTAGTATTTTTAAAGTGAGTTTTAGATAATAGCTTTACTTAACCTAAATGTAAAAAGGTAACACTTTACAATAAGGTTTCATTAGTTAACATGAACTCAAAGAATGAACATAGCATTTATTAATCTTA
>JAHKKF010491959.1:0-19796 GCA_019740295.1 Labeo calbasu
ATTTTGAACTTCCAAAATCCAGTTTAAATGCGGCTTCAAACGATCCCAAATGCGGTTGTAAACGATCCCAGCCGAGGAAGAAGGGTCTTATCTAGTGAAACGAGATATTTTCATTTAAAAAATACAATTTAAATAGTTTTTAATTTCAAACGCTCGTCTTGTCTTACTCTCCCTGAACTCTGTGTATTCTGACTCAAGACAGTTAGGGTGTGTCGAAAAACTACAATCGTATTTTCTCCCTCAACTTCAAAAATCATTTCAAAATCATCCTACATATCTGCAGAAGTACCGATACAGTCTTTGCAAAGTGAACATGCAAAGAAGATCAAACACCCTTAACTAAAAAGGTAAAACAGTGACACAGGATGATTTCGAAGTTGAGGGAGAACATGAGATGGGAGTTTTTCGACATACCCTAACCGTCATGAACTGGAAAAAACAGTCCAGGTAGAGTAAGACAAGACGAGCGTTTGGCATTAAAAAGTATATAAATTGTATTATATTTATGAAAATAACCAATCGTTGCGCTAGACTGTTGTACGGTATGGCTGGGATTGTTTATAAGCGCATTTGGGATCGTTTGAAGCCACATTTAAACTACCTTTTGGAAGTTCAAAATTGGGGCACCATAGCAGTCCATTTTTTCCTCAAAAAACATGATTTCTTCACAACTGAAGAAAGAAAGACCTTGGATGACAAGGGCACATTATATGTGAATGTTTGTTTTGGAAATCTTCTCCTTTAATCGTAATTTAATAGTCACTATTCAGACACTGATAAGACACTGTGGAAACTTAGATTTAAAACGGGATTATAAACAATGTACAGAGTGTTTCCACACGTCATCAATCGGCTATATTGGTGGCACTGAAAGTAAACAATGCTACTGAACCTAACAAAACTGCATATTTTGCTGATTATTGCTGCTGAAAATGGTCAATTATTATCATAATTGGAAAACATCTGGAGTACAGACTACCAAAAGTTATAACAAATAAAGGAGATGAGTGCAAAAAACTATCGGAGGAACAAAGTGCGTTTGTAAATGGCCAAACTGAACCAAGAGTTACAGGGCAAGAATCCTGACAAAATTCATGTTTGTTCTTATCATTTCCAGTCAAACAGGTGTAATATTAGGGTAATATCTTAATTATTACTGCTTGTACGTATCTATTTAGTTTGTCAAAATATTGTGCCTTTTCCTGCTTACTAAGTCCTTCTTTATATGATTTAGCAGCTTCCACATGTTTTCCTGTGGTTTAGACAGCATAAACAATGTATTCAGTACATTAACCGTGCAATCCATGCTGTTGTTTACATCCGAGTATCTCCAATATAATGTCAGCGTATGACTGCAGAACACAACATATAAGGAAGTGAATTTCCTTCTCACACAAACACTACCGCATATGACTGCTCTCCACTCATACTTCTGATGTTTTGCCCTAACACGACTAGAAATACCATTAGTCAGCTGGCAAAAAGTCAGTATGTCAAGGTGACCTGATAGCCCTGGCCACTGGTATTTCCACTATAGCAGGTGTTCGTGTCACTTTATTCTCACTCGTGTTTACAGTAATGTCTACTCCCATATCTGACAGGCTAAACACACCCCTTTCTCTTCCAACCAGGGCTTGAGAAGCAAGTGACGTGCATGTTTACAGCTGTCATTCTCTTGTCCTGGAGTACACTCAGCTGTTTTGACTGATTGGAGGAAAAGCAAAAGAAAAATACACCCATTTTATAGAACAAAAACCAAGAGCCGTTACCTTTAATGCCACGTTAACACTCATCTCAAAAAAAGTCTAATACACAATGTACTTCTATCGAGATCATTTTGTTAAAAGTTCAGTGTTAGTTAAAGAGACAGTTTACTCAGAAATGAATCACCTTCATGTCATTCCCAACCAGCGAGAAAAGAAAACATTTAAAAGAATTCATTTTTGTTCATACAATAAAGGTCAGTAGGGTCAAGTGCTGTTTTGGACCCCATTGACTTTCACTGTTTGGAATGACATGAGGGACAAAATGATTACAGAATTATAATTTCTGAGCGATCCATCACTTTTAAATGATTGAGGTGTGTAAAAATGCAGACAGGTTGCATATATATTATTTAGCACCCCTTTCGTTGGATCATCTTTTACACCATCCATCTGTACATCCACTAGATATGGCACCTTGTTCAAGACAGCTAAGGAGAAAGAAACGGCATAATGCCATTTTTGTACAAGTCCTGATCCTCCAGCAGTCTCAGTGTACCATACTCACCATCTTCTTTTCACCCAGAGAGCAGTACTTACGCTAATACAGTTTAGCGCTTAAAATAACCACCCGTACACGTCCATGTGACACTCACAGTCACAAAAGCATCCAGCACATTGTCATCAGGCCAGACACCCGTGAACATCAGAAATAAGAGGAGGGAAAGGTGGAGTCTTATACAGTCTTGTTTGTATCAGTTCTTATTGCGGAAGAACTTCAAGTAGACCACCCCTGCCAAGATGGCCAGCTCCATGATGATAATAACTGATAGTAGCAGTTTGTTTGTCACCAGTCTGTAATAACAGGAAAGGAAGAGGGTTGACTCAGTGTATTCTCAGAAATAGATTTGGAAATGATTCTAGTGATGTAAAATGTGTTTCATAAGAGTACACATCTCACCGCCTGGACATTGCACGCAGGATTTTTCTGCTTCGGCTCAGGTTCTCACCAGTGTGAACCAACTGATGAAGTAAGAGAAGTTGTTTGGGGGGGGGGGGGGGGGGGGGTAAGAACAGAGAAAGAGAAGTGGTGAGCTTATTTCAGACATATTTTCAACAACAATGACAAAGGCCGATGGTCTAGATATCTCTCTCTTACTCTGTCTCTGGTGCGGTCCAGTTGGTCTCTCTGTTCTCCAAGCTCCTCGATGATGTCCGTGCCAATCTGGTCCGTCTCTGCCGCAATCCGTTGGCTTCGCTCAATACTCTTTGACGCATTATTTAGAGACTCTGTCCCCTGGATAAGCAAAGCACGCTGAGACTGCAGATGAGTCTGTAAAAACAAACAATTCAACAATTAGTAACTGTTTAACTGCGCCATACTCAGCTATAACAGCAGTGTAAACTGTATTCACTCTTAAAGGAGAAGTCCACTTCCAAAACAAAGATTCACATATAATGTACTCACCCCCTTTTCATCCAAGATGTTCATGTCTTTCTTTCTTCAGTCGTAAAGAAAAATGATGTTTTTTGAAGAAAACATTTCAGCATTTTATCTAAAACTCCATCATCCTACATCGCTCCAGAAGTACCAACCCAGTATATGCAAAGTGAACACGCACGGAAGATCAAACACCCTTAACAAAACAGCGATATAGGACGATTTCGAAGTTGAGGGAGAACATGAGATGGGAGTTTTTCGATATAAAAAAAAAAACAGTCCAGGCAGAGTAAGACAAAACGAGCGTTTGAAATTAAAAAGTATATAAATTGTATCATTTGATCATTTCAAGCCGCATTTAAACTGCATTATATGGAGAAAAATGCTGAAATGTTTTCCTCAAAAAACAATTTCTTTACAACTAAAGACAGACAGACACGAACATCTTGGATGACAAGGGGGTGAGTACATTATATGTGAATCTTTGTTTTGGAAGTGGACTTCTCCTTTCAGAAAATACATATCCACAAGCCACTGAGAAATACCTGGAGGTTAGGTGGACTTTCATAGAAATAAGATAAGTCTATTTAGCTAATAATGAAGAGAATTATATAATAATATATTGATACATTACAGTTTATTAAATAGTATAATTTTTTTATGTGGCCATGTGTGTATGTATATATAGATATAGATAAAGTGATGATTACACAACCACCCAAAAGCTTTTTAATAATTTTTAAGATTTTTAATTGTTTTTTTTAAAGAAATCTCTTCTGCTCACCAAGCCTGCATTTATTTGATCCAAAGTACAGCGAAAGCAGTACAATTTTGAAATATTTTTACTATTTAAAAATTATGGTTTTAAATTTTAAAATGTAAGACTGACTCCGAGCTTTTGAATGGAATAGGGTATAATGGTGATATAATGTATAATGTTACAAAAAATTAGCATTTTTTTGTTTCAGATAAATGCTGATTCTATTCATCAAAGATTCCTGAAAAAAATTACTCAACTGTTTTAAATAATGAAAATAATAATATAAATGCATCTTGAACAGCAAATCAGCACATTAGAATGATTTCTAAAGGATCATGTGACTGGAGTAATGATGCTAAAACATTCAGCTTTGAAACCACAGGAATAAATTACATTTTGAAATATATTCCAATAGAAAACAGTTTTAAATAGTAAAAATATTTAAAATATTTACTGTTTTCACTGTACTTTGAATCAAATAAATGCAGGCTTGGTGAGCAGAAGAGATTTATTTATTTATTTTTTAAAGATTTAATTAAAAATCTTACAGTTCAAAAACTTTTGACTGGTAGTGTATAGACAGACATCTGAAATTATAATACTTGTGTAACTATTGTGTAATTAAAATATTATCTAATATATAATAGTATTCAACAGTTACATAATGTATCCTTGTTCTTGATTGATTTACTTTATTCACAAAGCATCATGGGATGAGTCTTTGTAGTTTTGTTTGTTTTTCAAATACTTTGGTTTGTTTTGAGCCAAACACAAACACACACACACGCGCACAAGCACGCACACGCACAAATAAATAGCTCATAAATCTGTAAAGTCCATTTCAAATTAAGCATATGCTCTTCTTTTTTCTTTCTGATGACCTTCACTTCCTCAGTTTCAAAGAGTTTAGTAACAGGACTCTTTGGAAATAATGCATAACCTTGCTCAAGGCAACCTTCTATGTATGCAATAGAGAAACAGTTCCATTCCAGTCCAACAGGCATCTTTGTAGACTTATCTTTTGGGTTTATGGCAAACAGGGTGGATCTGTTTTATATCCTAAGTATAGAGCTGGGCGATAAGGGCAAAAAAATGATCACAATAATATTTTTCATATCAGTCGATATCAATAATTATCACGATAAACGTCAAATCTTTATTTCTTTTTGCTCCAAAGTGAAAGTTGTAGAAACCAGACCATTAATTTCCCTTAACAAAATAAATATCTAAATAGAAAAATTAATTTCTGCATGTTCTAATGAGTTATATTGTTTCAAATCAAGAAGCAGGTTTGGGTTGTCTGAAAACGATAATAATAATAATAATAATAATAATAATAATAATATCACTTTTTTTGTCTCTTAGAAATGCACATTTGATAGTAGCTTGAGGATGCAGAGGTAAATTTTTGTTCATTATCAATCAGTAACATCTGTAAAAATTATAGCAACCTCAGTTTTATATGGTTAAATTTATTCTTTTTCTTATATTTTTTAAGTAAGCATTGGTCTCCCATAGTAGCAAGCATACATTTTAAATCATGATAAACAGTTAAAACCACACATAATGGTACCTCAATACCATGGTAAAAAATATAACTACATGGTTTTATAGGTAGCCTATCTGTATGAAAAACTGTAGTCTAAAAACATTCAATATAAATGCACACATGTAATAGCTTAAATCACAAATACATACATACTATAATTATATACGAGGGGTGGCGAACTCCGGCCCTGAAGAGCGGCAGCCCTGCAGAGTTCAGCTCCAACCCTAATTAAAACTCACCTGCCTGTAGCTTTCCAGTAACCCTTCAGACCTTGATTAGCTTGTTCAGGTGCGTTTGATTAGGGTTGAAGCAAAACTATGCAAGGCTGCGGCTTTCCAGGACCGACGTTCGCCACCCCTGTTAATATACCATTACTCCTGTAATAAAATTCAATGTGAATGTCCCACATTGCTGCCACAATACCATGGCGCAGTGAGTGTTTCTACAGTAAATCCATGGTAAATGATGGCAATGTGTAGATTGAAAAGCCTTCTGACTGTCTCGTTGCACACAGCTTTAAACTAGTTTGAATCACAGAGTCATTTGTGTTTATCACTGAATTTCAGTGTTTCACACTGGATCTCACAGCGCTGTTTAGAGCTCGCGTGACAGAGTAAATGCATCTTCTCTAGTGAGCTCGCGCAGCGCCGCAGTTTGAACTTTGGTCCAACCGGTTAAATGATCCCAAATTACATCGAACATTTATCAAACTCTTCATATCGTTTTATCGAGTAAAACTATATATTGCGATAATTATCGTTATCGAATTTTTATCGAACCAGTTTTATTTTTTAGAATTGCGTAACAACAACACCAACTCTGGGTCAATATACAAAACTGTCAAATATTATACTTATTTTGTAATATTATCCTTATATTGTAATCATTACAAACATTGTAATTGTTGAAATACGTTTGTTGTGTCTACTTAATATACCAAACAACATGTATTGTGAAAAGTGCTGTACAAAGAAATTTACATCAATAAATATCTTAATTTGTGTTCTGAAGATGAGCGAAGGTCTTACAAGTTTGGAACAACATGAGGGTGAGTAATTCATGACAGAATTTTTCATTTTTGGTTGAGCTATCCCTTTAAATCGAATTATATAATGACAGTTGAGACTAAGGCCACGTTCACTCTGTTATTTTTTGGGATTGCAAACTGTATTTTCTCTCGAAATGTCTCGTTCACACAGCAGCTTACAGTCGCTTTTCGAATACTGTCTGTATGAACGTGCAACGGGAGTCAAGCCCATATTCCTCACGAGTAACCATAGCTATACTATCCGACCGATCGAGCCGCGAGTTTATCCATCAAATCATCATTAACCGACAGCAGCTTTTAAATTTGGGTAGAGAGCGGACCATTTGAGCTGTGCGCAGAACACAAAACTGACGGGAGGGTGCGGCTCCTGTCCAGACTGGATATAAAACTTTCAGATGACACGCAGCTCATTTCTACGTCACAGTAAGCTACCACAAATTAATTAAACACAATCAAACCACAAATGAAAGCGCTTAGCAAGTATGTGTTGACTCACAACTCAAATACGGTACTGACAACAGGTATTGACCACATTTGAGTGCCTTATTCAGTACCTTATTTGAGTCCTTAATACGGTTAAGTTCACACACAGTACGGGGTGTGACAATGACAATGTTGTTCTATAACTGAACTCACACCAGTAAATTTTCAGGACTCACAACCGCATTCTTGGAACACACGCGCTGTGTGAACGGAACAGGACTGGACAACTGTCTGTCACGTCAAACAGTACGCGCACGAATGCGCGTCTACCGTGTGCTGCGTTCTTTAATTTGTGGTTTCGGTTACTTACAGCTGCGTGTCATCAGAAAATTTTATATCCAGTCTCCACTGGAGCCGCTCCTTTCCATCAGTTTTGTGTTCTGAGCGTGGCTCAAATGCTCCGCTCTCCACAAATTTAAAAGGTGCTGTCGGTTAATGATGATTTGATGGATGAACTCGCGGCTCGATTGGACTCTTGTCGTGTCAGAAAGTGATAAGACTTTCAATTTTAACGGACGTCGCCATCTTTGATATTGCTTTGGTCTCTGTTGCTAAAGTTACTCGTAAGGAATACTGATTCCTGTTGCATGTTCATACAGACAGTATTCGAAAAGCGACTGTAAGCTGCTGTGTGAACGGGACACTCGAGACTCACACCTGTAAGTAAATGCAGTTGTCAGTCCCAAAAACTGACAGTGTGAATGCGGCCTATGATTGAGTTTGAGATTAACAGTTGTTTTGAATGAAAATGTAAGGCTTCCCTCAATCAACTAATAAAAAAAGCAAAAATAAAGATACCAAGGAGGAGTACCATCTTGTGTTAAAGAACACAGTGTACTCCCTATATCTGATATCAGTTTCCAGCATCCCCTCAAGGTATAGCAATCTGTTATTAAGCAGAGCATGGCATATTATAAACACATTCCAAGGACAAGCAGTCAGATTCACTCACAGCTTCATAACAGCATAACCTATAACCTGGGGTGAGCAGGCTGTTACTGTGAATCAGGTGACCTTGTGGAATGCAGACAATATTAAGGTGTGTCATTAAAAAACATGCAGGTAAGATAAAGACCTAAAGAGATCAACAGATGTATGCACTTCCTTTAGGAATACCCATTTGTGGTGGTGCAAAGGGGGGGTGGTTTGTAGCCAGTTCTGGCTGGATGAGAACTAGTTCTAACTAGAAACATGTAGAAACCTTCTATAAATCATCATTGTGCAGTTGCGCAAGTCTTGTGTGTAATCAAGGAAGTGTACGTTCAGCGTGAAAATCAAAACATCAGCCACTCTAAGTACAAAGCAGTATGTTTCTGTGTACATCCAAATTAAAGATGGTAAATTTTGTCCATCCTCAGTAACATGAGTTCACTAGTACATCAGTGTGTTCTCTATTGTCTTTAAAGGGTCAGTAAAACCGAAACAGAAAATCATCACCTTCCACTCCTAACCTTTTTAAATACATGACAGATGTTTTATTATTATGTGAACTACTACTTCTTTTAGTGATGGACTGGTAAAACTCTTACACTCTGGTCATTCTGATCGGCATAAATCCCTTGTCGGCCATCTCCAATGTGACTTGAAAACCCCTGTGTCGCTGAGAGGCGTATGTCCCTCTGTAGTTTGGCCAGATCTCGCCGGTACAGTCGAATCTTTGTTGACATGGGGGTTCGGAAGGATGACGGAGCACCAAACAGCTCCTGTTCCATGCCCTGAAGCTAGAAGAGACATCGCACATTCACTGATAAACTCAGAAAAGGCAGTCAGTCGGTTCTCATGCTACTGTGTATTTACATTAACTATTGTTAAGTCTTGGGTCAATATTTGAAAGAAGCCTCACAAAGTCGGCTTTCTTTTGATCAAAAATACAATAAAACAGTAACATCATAACATGTTATTACAATTTAAAAATCACAGTTTTTTATTTTCATGTACATTAAAACTCTTACTTATTCTTCTGATGACAAAGCTGCATTTTCAGCAGCCATTACTCCACTCTTTAGCATCACATGATCCTTCAGAAATCATTCTAATATGCTGATTTGGTGCTCTAGAAACATTTCTTATATTATCAATGTTGAAAACATTTGTGCTTCTTAATATTTTTCAGGATGAAGAACAGAAGTTCAAAAGAACAGCGTTTTTTAAATAAAAAGTGTACATTCCAGACACCAGACTTTTGAAAGAATAATATGAATGCGCTAATGTACTGTGTTATGGTTTTGTAGAGGTGCATATACTTACATTTCACATTTAAATAATAGTAATACAATCATATACAATATTAACAGCTGTACAACTTGTCCATACACAATGCAATTGATTCAACACACTTAACACTGGTTTGTGTGTCCTAACAAGGCAGACTGTCACTGGTTGTTTGAAGTACTACTGCCACCTGGTGTCTAAAACTGATCCATAGATCCAAACACAAATACTTTAAATGCAAATCATCCAAATCCTTCACCCCCTTTGCTCCTCTCTGGTTGAATGAGATGGCAACCTACACCCGATCTGCTGAGACTATCACAATTTTTTTGTGCACCTGAAGATTCCAGATTTTCAAATAGACGTATCTCAGTCAAATATTGTCATTTTTTTGAATATGCAAGTACTACCTCTACATTCTGTCAATTTAAACATTAAGATGTTATTATGAAGAAGGTTTGAATCTGTTGAGACATGTATAATGTTGTGTGCATGTATGTCTAAACATCTAAACATGCAGTATAATCAGGGTGCAAATTACACCTTGACCTCGGGGGGTCAGAGCTGTGCTCGTAGCGCGTGCTCTTCAAATGTGCAGACGCGTGCTGTATTAGGCTTTATTAAAGCGCTGTATCATATTCAAACCCAAATGAAACTACAAGTATGCAATGACGAAGTTATGTCGTCAGTCAAGTCATGAAGTTACAAAAAATGTGATTAAAGCTGCCTTAAAACTGTGCTGTTTATTTTTGTTGGCAAAATTATTCACAATGTTTTTAAAATGTATTTATTCGCACCTTTATCTTATCTTTATTTCTGTGTAAAAACTTTTATGTAACATATTTTTTGGTTTGTTATAGTAACATTTGCAACTTTCACAGCATTAATCTGACTGACAGAACCACGCTTGTACTAAGTGTTTCTGTTAATGTTATGGTTATTTTAGCAAATAGTTTGCCTTGTAAATTCAGTTCAACAGCATTAAGTTGAAGAGGTTAAACTTTATCACTCGACTGAAACTGCACATGCATTTTAGAAGATGTTTTTGCTCCATACAAGCAATAAATGCACGTCTTTGAATGAGCACTGTAATATTCTTCTACCGCACAGGTAATGCAGTACAGCCCATTTCAGGGCATAATTTCATTATTTTCTTGTATTTGTATCCTGTTGTTATTGTAAAAGTTTAATAAACAAATTAAGCAAAAAAGAAAAAAACTTTCCCATCAATAACTATTGCTTAAAGTTAATGACATCTGCCAAATGTCATTAAAAAATAAAGAACTAAATAAATACATAGAGATTGCACTGCCAAATAGCAATTCCTAGCTAATTATTTATATATTTCAGAAATTACTAATCATAATTTTAAGATTGTGCCCAAACGCTCAACTAGTAGTGTCAATCCAGACCAACAAGTAACTTACCACTTCTTCAGCCTCTGAAAAACGCTCATCAAAGTCCCTGACAATCCTCTTCCTTTCCTCTGGAAAACAAAAAAAGTAAATTAATCTCATTAATGTGTTAATATTTAGAAAACAATATATAACTAATATATTAACATTACATTAGTTCATTTAGCAGACGCTTTTATCCAAAGTGACTTACAAATGAGGGCAATAGAATAGAAGCAATAAAAACACCAAAAGACCAACAATATGCAAGTATTGTGACAAGTCACGGTTAGTAATGCAGTACACGTAGCAGATTTTTTCTTTTTTTCATAATAAATAAAAGAACAGCACATAGAAAAGAAATAAAATAGACAGAGCTAGTATTAGAGGATCAAGTTATTTATTTTTTTCATAAAAATTAAAAAGATAGCAGTTGATAGAATAGAAAAAGAATACAAAACGCTAGTGTTAGAGGGTGAAGTTTGTTTTTTATAATAAATAAAAAGTAAACAATCAGACAAAATAGAAATAGAACAGAATAATACCATAACAACACAATGCAAATTACAGAACTGATACTGGTTCATAATGTTGCATCTTTAGCTTTTTCAGACATAAAAAAAATAACAATTTAAAAAATAATAATACATTTTGAGTGAAATAAAATTGAAAAGAAAAAACTTAAGCTTAAAAAAAATCCAAAACCATGTTTCTGTTCTTTACTCTTATATGCACACCAGTATACGTACTGTACTGTCTTTATACTCCGTGAATCCATACGGCGAATAATATAAACAGCTGAAACGTCAAATCCTGTTGTCATGATTTAGTTATAGATATAAAGAGTTTATTTACCTCCCTGGCACTTCTGCGCCCGTTCAGGCATCAACTTCACTTCGTCATACAGGGATTTATACATCTCATGCAGCTTTTCAAACTCCTCAGAAGACATTTTGGAGCGGTTATATCGAAGCCTAACGCAAAGAAACGTTGGTTGTCGAAATCAATGAGACGGTAATAAAACAAATTTTAAAAAAATGGCGATTGTTGTGTCTGTAAATAGTGAAAATAATCGGCTTTCCGAGCAATAACAAGATCCACGGGATAACATCTGATGCTTCCTTGTCGGACCTCGTGATTATAGGTGGTTTTGTTTTTGCCTGAAAACAAAAAGGGAGAGAAAGACCCAAGACATTATTTTAAAAAATCTAAACGCCTACAATGCAGTTTTAGAATAATATTTATGTGTATTGCTTATACTTTAAGACACCTCATGTTGCAGAATTTAACAAACGTGTGCGACAGTTTACAAGGCAATCATAAGGACAGCTTGCTTCATAAATACATTGTGGGATTTGTAGTTTTCATTTTTCAGTAAACCCAAATAAACTGGTTTTGTAAATATTATCAGCCAATCTAAACTTTAGCGGAGTGACAGAGGAAAAAGCGATCACATATCTGTAACTAACATAACATTGCCTAAATGACTTATTATGATTGTGCTATCCAAATATTGAATATTCGTTTTTATGTTTCATTTTCACACTTTATTGGCGGGGGTTTTTTTTTTTTTTAAATCTCACACACACAAAAAAACAAGAAAAATAAATATATAATAAATACTATAAAAAGTGCTAGTAAACGTAACTAAAATAATATTATTTTTAAAATAAAATAAATGTTCAACATAAATGACATTCATGACATTAACATCCATACTGTATTGTTGTCCAGACCATGGAAACTACAATCCCATAATTCCCTGGGATCACAGCTGTAGATGTGAGTGGGAGGCTGAACACATTCACACCGACAGACACAGACAGGAGTAAAGCAGGCATGATGCATATGCTCGTTGTTATTGCGGCTGGTTTTGGGGTGGTCGCGCTGATTTTAAGGTTGTTTTCTTCTCAAATCAGGTAAGCAATTCTTTTGTTTTTGCAGAGAAAGGTTTGAATGCTCTTCAGCCTTATTTCGTTTAAAAAAAAGACTCTCCATGCATGTATGCATACATTCAGTCGTTTCATAAAAGCAAGAGCATACTGTACAGAAGGGATGAAAACATGAGACAGGCTTAGACTGAAATCCCAGTCTGTGGATGTAAAGAAAGCATTGCAGCCACTGAAGCGTACAGCTCAGTGCAGTATGAATTGCCTAAAAATCCGGTTAAATAGTCACAATTGTTAATCGAACCTAACACGACCTTTAAATGACAGATAACACATTATACACTTAACACGATTTTATTTTTCGGGTGCAAAATGCGCTCGCCACTACATCGATGAGGGATGTCCCATGGTGGACCCGCCTCCACTTGACATGATCTGCTCTAGAAACCAACCAATAGAATGACAACCTGGGCGGAGTCGCCCCGCCTCTTCGCGTTACCGCGCTGCGTCATTGGCTCCAGTGAATTGGTGAAAGCGTTCTGCGTGGGATGGATTTCTTGACAGCTATAAGTGTTGGCTGAATGTATGTAATCATTGTTTAGGAGGACTGTCTGTTCCAAAAAAATAAAATAAAATTAATTACAATTTTTTTTTTTTTTCTATGATTATACTACGATTATATAACTGTACACATACACACAAAGTACAGTTATTTACAGTACAGTGTAATATCAGAGAGCCATGAATAAATTAATTTCCCCTTTTTTGTGATGCTTTTTGTATTATGTTTTAATGTTTGTGTAGAAAATATGCAGCAGGAGTAATGTGTCGATCCTCAACACGGTTAGATGGAAAAGTTGCCTTGGTCACAGGAGCAAACTCAGGAATCGGGAAGGAAACAGCTTTGGATTTGGCCTCTCGAGGTCTGTCTGACTCTTCAGTGTATTTATTATATACCGTATATCTAGAAATGCCTAATAAAATAATTGTAATAATTTTAAGTTCTTGAATTTTACTAATTCACTTTAATACCTTTTATCTTTCGAAATGCCTGATGGAATAATTGTAATAATTTTAAATTCTAGAATTTTACAAATTCACTTCAATACATCATATCTTTAGACTTGCCTGATAAAATACTTGTAATAATTTTAAATTTTAGAATTTTAAGAATTCAGTTTAATACCATACATCTTTAGAAATGCCTGTGAAAATAATTGTAATAATTTTAAGTTCTAGAATTTTACAAATTCACATCAAATTCAATACCTCATATGTTTAGAAATGCCTGATAAAATACTTGTAATAATTTTAAATTCCAGAATTTTAAGAATCCACTTTAACACGTGCATCTTTACAAATGCCTGATGAAATTGCAATAATTTTCAATTCTAGAATTTTAAGAATTCACTTTAAATAAACATTAACACTTCAGTCCTACTCACTGACAGGTGCACGAGTGATTTTGGCGTGTCGTGATGTGGAGAAGGGTGAAGAAGCAGCGACGGAGATCCGTACAAGAGTGGGTGGAGCTAAAGTGGAGGTGAGGGAGCTGGACCTGGCCGACACCTGCTCCATCCGAGCCTTCGCTCAGAGATTCCTGCGAGGTACTGCCTGATGATATACGATGCAATGCAACAACCAGGATCTAAAAGCCCCAGAGTTTTCTCTTGATGATTTTTGTTTCTTCATTCAGAGGTTGATCACCTGCACATACTCGTCAATAATGCCGGTATCATGATGTGTCCTTATATGAAGACGGCCGATGGCTTTGAGATGCATATTGGGGTCAATCATCTGGGTGAGTGCGAATAATACTTGAATATATATTAATTAGCACAGTCAAACAATTAATCGCAATTAATCACATTCAAAATAAAAGTTTTTGTTTACATTATATACATCTGTGTACTGTATATATTATGTACATATAAATACGCACACATACAGTATATATTTTGAAAATATTTACATGTATTTACAAGTATATACTTTTATTCATATAATTAATGTTATATATAAATATATTTAATATATAAACGTGTATGTATTTATGTATATACATAATAAATATACAGGGTACACACACACATATATTATGTAAACAAAAACTTTTATTTTGGATGCGATTAATCACGATTAATCATTTGACAGCACTAATATTAACCCATGTCAGCAAAGTGGAACCTAAAATTTTTCACAGCATAGGTTGCACTCCTGACAGCAATAATTTCAGGACACATTCTAGTAATATGCGCAGGCATATTGGAGATACTCGGATGTAAACAACAGCATTAACTGCACGGTTAACGTACTACTGAATACGATGTTCTGCTCATTTATGCTGTCTAAACCATGGAAAAAAATGTGTGGAAGCTGCTAAATCATATAGAGAAGGATTTTGTAAGCAGGAAAGGGCACATATTTCAACATACTAAAGTTAATAGATGGTAAAGATACATACAAGCAGTATTAATTAATTATCAGCCTAATATTTCACCTATCTGACCGGTAGGGCGACCACCTGGCCATAGGGCTGTTGCCGGACATAGATGTGATTTTGCAGGACAATGCGGGACACGTGCGAGACTGATACATTTTCTACTGTTATGCTATGTAAATACTGATTACATTCGTTGTCATATGCGATGACCTGTGTTTTCTGAGCGCCCACATGCAAGCGAGAGAAAGTGAGTCTTTTTTATAAGAGTGAAGAGAATCCACTTGCGAGAGAAGAGATTTGTGCTTGGGCATTTTAATGTGGCCCACATTACAATAATGTGCTCTAAACACTTGTCATTAAAATAACGCCATAGAACCCGCCTCAAGCGAACTATTAAAATAAGAAAGAAAGTCTCGTCTGAAAGCTGCATCGATTTTTTTTTTTCAATTTATTAAAATGAATGGAGAATATCGTGTTTTTCCATGTGCGCTCGACCATTTCCGTCGGTGGTCACTTGATAAGGTCTGCAAATCCGCAGAAACTGTGCCGCAAAAAGAATTAAAAAAAAAACTTTATTAAAAAGTCAAAAGAACACATTGATGTTTTCTTAATATGGTCATTAAAAACCAACAGACTGATGAAAATACGGGACATTTCCTCAATATGCGACGTGCGGGACAAGGGGTAAAAATGCTGTGCAGTACAACGTAAAGCAGGACAGGTAGTCACCCTACTGACCGGAAATGATAAGAACAAACATGAATGTTGTCAGTGTTCTTGCCCTGGAAATCCTGTTTCAGTTTGGCCAAATACACACACATTTTGTTCCTCAGACAGTCTTCTGCACTCTTCTCCTTGATTTGTTATAACTTTTGACACTCTATAGTACTCCAAATGTTTTTCCTGCCCTGCCCGAGTAGTACAGCCCAAAACATGACAATAATTGACCATTTCAGCAGCAATAATTAGCAAAATATGAGTTTTGTTCTGGTCAGTGGCACTGTTTACGTTCAGTGCCGCCAATATGGCTGACTGATGACGAGTATAAACGGTAAATGTGAAGTAATTGGTAAAACTGTCTGCACTACAAACCAGTGTGTTCATAATTAAGATAATACATTAAAATAATATGGTAAGACTCACCAATCTGCAATATCAAGCAGCAAAACCAGCTGTATTTTACAGCTAAAAAGTGGATGCTGATTAGACCAGAAGATGAACCCACAAAAATTACAAATGGTCGCGCCCACTCTTACGTGAAAAAAGGGGTGGATAGAAAATGTAAAATAATTAAATTCAAAATATGAATAAATACTAATTTAGTGTATAAATATACTACAACAGCACAGCTCATTTCTGCATCTCTTTTCATTCAGGCCACTTTCTGCTCACTTACCTCCTCATTGGTCTCCTGAAGCGCAGCGCTCCATCGCGAATCGTGGTTGTTTCTTCCCTAGCACATAATTTCGGTTGGATTCGATTCCACGACCTGCACAGTCAGGGCAGCTACAACAGCGGCCTCGCCTACTGCCAGAGCAAGTTAGCTAACGTGCTTTTCACACGCGAACTAGCACGCAGGCTCCACGGTGAGTACTGCTGTAACGTTACATCAAACAGGAATCTGAAACGAAAAAATCGAATCCTGCCTTACAGAAAATCTAAGTTTGACTTGTATTTCATCAGGGTCAAATGTGACGGTGAACTCCGTGCATCCGGGGACGGTGAGGTCAGAGCTGTTGCGTCATTCTACGGCGATGTCACTGCTGTTTGCTATCTTTTCTATGTTCCTGAAGACACCGAAGGAAGGAGCTCAGACATCTGTTTATTGCGCCGTCGCTGAGGAGCTCCAGTCAATCTCAGGCAAACATTTCAGGTAACGTTACAGCATAGTTCAGAATGGTTTAAGTTGGAAAAAAAATGAAAATATAAAAACAAAATGTATTTCTTAGGTATATTATTTAATCTCTCTCTCCCACAGTGATTGTGCCCCTGCTTTTGTGGCCCCTCAGGGACGGAATGAGGAGACGGCACGGAAACTGTGGGATGCAAGCTGTGAATTATTGGGCATTGAGTGGGACTGAAACATTCACTGACCTGCTTTATTTCTCTTCTGTTTTTCCCACCTTTCATTCTCAAACACTTTAAGTGATTAGACTTCTTTTGTCTTATTTGGCGTTGTTTAAAACACTTGTACATTTTCACAATCCTACACTTTCAATAGCACAACCCACCTTGTTCTCTCAACTAGTTTATTTTTTTTCTATCATGCCCTTGTGACGAGCAAGTAGAGTTTATTTTGCTCTGTGGAGCATTTTTAATTCACTGTTTTACACTGTATTCCGTTTGTACTTGAAACGCTGCTTTAACTCCCATCTCAGTATTATCACATGAAGCTGCATATTTGAAGTCTTTTATACAGATGTGCTTTTAACTACTGTGGTACATTCATGAACAGAGATGAATATTTAAATATATACAGTAAAGAAAAGTATATTTTTTGTATTGTCCTTTCTTTATTTTCTAAAATATACAAATACACAAGGATATGTTGCAAATAATATTAACAGATCAGTAGGTTCATTATTAAAACAATGGTTTAAAAAAAAACTAACTAAAAAAACTGATAACTCATTGTTAGACCGAAGTCAGTTCTGTGCTGTTTTTGTAATAGATAATTGTAATTTTAATAACACTCAATTATAATGTAATAACTTTAATATCGCCCTTCAGGTGACGTGTTTGTGACTCTAATTGGATTTAGACACAAGTATATCCATTTCTTTGGCAACATCGCTGTAACAGTTTTGTTGATTTTAATACATGCATAGGCCCTGTAAACAGACATAGTTCCTTAAAGGAATTGTCCACCCAAAAATGTAAATTCTGTCATCATTAACTCACCCTCATGTCATTCTCAAACCTGTATGACTGACTATTGTCTGTGGAACATAAGTATTTTAAAAAGTGTCTGTTTATTTAGTTGCCAACATTCTTCAAAATATCTTCTGACAAAGAAATAAAGTCATACAGGTTTGGAATAATATGAAGATAAGTTTTTTGGGTTTTTTGGGTGAAATATCCCTTTAACATATCCTAAAAAAGGGAAACCTCCTCCCTTTTGAACCTGTGATTAAATTTACACAATAACCTTTACACACATTTACAGATTCCACACTATAAAACAAATTACAGGAGGGTCAAAGACATTTTAATATGATTAACATACTGTAAATATATACATACCCTCTCTCTCTCTCTCGCACACACACACATTCATAAACAGTGCACATAATTTTCAGGGTGTCAATTGTAGAGTAATCTGTATTACAGACAAACACATAAGCAACAGTTTCAGATACAGTATATTTCAAAAAATGCCATCCCTTACTTTCCCAATGTAACTGTTAGAGTTTTGCAATGTTGAAGACACTGCTTATTTTGTTCTCAGCACTCGTCATCATAATGCTTGTCAATCACACCTTCCCTTTTAACAATGTGTTTTGTAGTCCAACCACATTTGAGTGCAGTCACTCACTGAGGATCAAAATAAACAGCCTGAACTGACATTTTTGTAAACGTGCCATGGATGCATTTTAATGTTAAACTCCAGATAACTTCACTACCATATGACCTTGTTTCATCAGAATGAGATTTAATCACAGTGATTAGTCTTTCTGACATAGTGAGAGGAAAAATCCCTTTTCCTGAGGTAAGAAAATAAGCTCAGTTAAATACTAAAGAGTGAATGTTGTGTTATTTTGTTGTAAAGTTAACCTAGGACGGTTTTCTTTCTGATGGGGACTGGTAGATTGAGAGGCCTTGTTCTCCTTCCTGATTAGGTTTTTGTTCTGGGATGGGAGTTTGACTGGTCCCAAACTGAGCTTGAACGTGAACAAAAGTGGCACAACGGTGATTCATTTCCTAGCGCATTATTTCACTCTAGCCAATCAGAGCACAGCAGGATATCTCAGTGACCAATAGAAATTAGAGTGGTAGTGGTTATCAGTTATTGCTCTGTTGTTGACGTGATGATTGTTCCTGATGCTCCGAGAGCCACTGGCGGCAGATGTCGTGCATTACAGAGTCACCTGAGATCTTGGCGGCCCGCATCACATCCTGTACAAATGGAGTCGCTATGACAAGATCAAGTTTCACAGCCAGGAGATATGCTGCCCGCAGCTTACTGCACTGAAGATATGCTTTTATCTACAGAGAGAGAGAGAAAGAAAAGTGTGTGAATGAGCATAAAAAAGTGCGTTGGAGAAAAAAAGAAAAAGTGACTGAGAAAGAAACTGCACCTTGTTTTCTTGACTTTTAGACTCTAGAATGAGGGCCTCTAGCTCTTTAGCCTAAATGAAAGTAAAACAGATTCTTTCAGGGATATGCACATTTATGTTTACAATCTATTAATATAATATATAAATTATATAAGAGCAATATCATATAAGCAGCAGTGTAATATGACTTCCTTGTTTACAACCCTGTTTCAGTCTCTTTCAACATAAAAGTCTTTACAGTCTCGCTGCCATCTAATGGCGGAATAACGAAACTAATCACCATCACAAACAAATTTTAAAATAGTATTATTTATTAGGGGTGTAACAATAGATGTATTCGTACCGAATCGTCACGGTACAGGCATCTCGGTTTGGTGCATGAGGCCTTACAACGAATACTGGCAATTCACCCTCCATCCAGAAAGGGACTATTAGATATTTATATAATATATAAAACTATAAACTATTATATATTATGTAAATTATAGGCTTTGTACTAAAGTCGCGTTCTAACGGTGACACAGTGAGGCAGGCGCGCTGATGTTTGGTTCACTGTGTTTTATTTTGATAAAGTACCAACTGCGCTGTCAAGTTAGCA
>JAHKKF010491963.1:0-13383 GCA_019740295.1 Labeo calbasu
TTTTTGTTCAACAGAGAATCTTGAATATACTGCAATCAACTGTTTTAAATATTGATAATAATAATAAATGTTTTTTGAACAACAAATCAGCATATTAGAATGATTTCTGGAATAAATTTAATTTGAAAATATATTCAAATAGAAAGCAGTTTTTAAATAGTACAAATACTTCACAGATTTACTGTTTTTGCTGTATTTTGGATCAAATAAATGCAGGCTTGGTGAACAGAAGAAAATTCTTTAAAAAACAAAAAATCTTACTGTTCAAAAACATGTATAATGCAAATCAGCATATTAGAATGATTCCTAGAGGATCATGTGACACTTAAGACCGGAGTAATGATGCTAAAAATTCAGTTTTGCATCACAGAAGCAAATTACATTTTATAACATTTTCAACTGGACAACGGTAATTTTAAATTATAATAATATTTCACAATATTACTGTTTTTCTGTATTTTTGAGAGACTTTTTGAATTTCCAAAATTCTCTTCACATTCCCAATGAACTATTTTACTGTCCACGATCACTCTAATTTGTTTCTTTAATTCTTTATGCTTCCAGCTCGACCCACGAATTATCCAACCCTTTCTGACTGAATGCCGCGAGACGATTACCAAATTGGATAATCAGAACATGAAGGCCATCAAAGGACTTGAAGACAGATTGTATGCGCTTGACCAAATGATAGCAAGCTGTAAACGGTTGGTCAATGAACAGCAGGAACTTGCTCAGGTAAACAGCTCTCATTTTTATAGTCAGCATGAAACAGGGACATTTTCTACCCATTAGAGTATTTTATTGGCCATCCACCCTGTGTTTTTTGCTACTGTGACTTTAAGATGTATATATGACTGGTTAACCTCTTCAAATATCGATTGCAACACTTACTCTTTTGCGGGTTATGGGTTTACTGCGAGGTCTAATAGTTGGTGCTACCCCATCCTTCAATAACAGCCTCTTTATAAGCTTGTATTACATAGTGGCACATTGACAAAACAATAATCTTCTCTTCTCTTCTTCATCATGTGTTCTCTTTTGGCTTCTACTAGGGATTTCTTGCCAATCAGAAGAGGGCTGAAAACCTGAAGGACACCTCGGTGCTGCCTGACCTGTGTCTGAGTCACGCCAACCAGCTGATGATCATGCTGACCAATCACAGGAAGCTACTAGACATCAAGCAGAAGTGTACCACTGCCAAACAGGAGCTCGCCAACAACCTTCAAGTTCGTCTCAAGTAAGACCAGTCGAGCGTTTGTTTTCTTCATGGACAATACTAAATAAACTAGAATATCAGATTAGGTTTGGAGTCAGAGTTTTGATGCATGAATTTAAAAGCATTTATTAACTGCACTGTGGTGTTTCCTCCATCAGATGGTGCTGCTACGTGATGCTTCACGCTGATCAAGATGGAGAGAAGCTGCAGGCTCTCCTGAGGCTGCTGACGGAGCTGCTGGAGCGCGTGCGGGTGGTGGATGCGCTCAGCACAGTGCCACAGATGTACTGTATCGCCGTTGTGGAGGTGGTCAGACGCAAAATGTTCATAGGACACTACAGACAAGTAAGATTCAACTGGATCAAATTATATTCTGTTGTAATGCGGATGTGACCAGAAGTGAATTGACGAGAGAGAGTGAATAATATGGTGTTTTTATTAGGGCTGTCAGTTTAACATGTTAATTAGTTATGAAAAAATAATATTTTAACGCGGTTAACGCACTAGCCCCACCCCCAGACCTGTACGTCATGTTATATTTCATACAGTTGACTGTTGACAAATATGACGCAGGACAACAACTCCACAAATGCAGTTATGCCCTAAAATTAAAGATATTGGTGACATGTCATGATATCACACAGGTAGCATAAGCAATATACCACGAGTGCTGATTTTGTCCCGATCTACTGTATCACGAGCTTAAATGTGATTTTTTTTTTTTTTTTTTTACAACAGTTTAGTAAATAAGAAGTTGATACTGTGTTATATTTTAAACCCAATATTATATGTTTTTGCTCAATTTTGCAGAGAATGTATTACATTTGAAGCCATAACAGAATTGTTGCGTCTCAGAATTGTCTCTGAGCAACACAGTGGTGTTTAGTTTGTGAATAAATCTGCGTTTTGAACGAATCCTGTGAGCGAATGATTCAAAAGCCTATTCATAAAGGGAGTTATTTACTTCATTCCTAAATGAATCGGCTGTTTGAACGAATCAAATGAATAAATGAATGACTCAAAGACATTTACCGCCACCTTCTGGCAGATTTAGTTTCTTTAAAAAAAAAAAAAAACTTTAATAAAATTAAAAAGAAGAAGAAGAATAAAAACATTAAAGTGAAAGTTCACAAAAAATGTAAACTGTCATCATTTACTCGCCCTCATGTCATTTCTAACTTTTCTTTTGTGGAACATGAAAGGTATTTTTAAGACTGTTAGTAACAAAGCTGTTTTGGTTACCAGTGACTTTCATTGTATGAACAAAAAATGCTAAGATGTTTCTCATATTATTTTCTTCTTTTTTTATGTTCCATAGATTATGCTGGCCGTTGCAGTCTAAATGTTTATGTGAAATAAATTCTATGTTGAATCAAATAAAATATTTCTTTCTAAAGCTACAATTTGTAATGCCCACTTGATGCTTTCTCATTTAACACAAAAATAGCTTTAAATAATGTTTTGTGGGTATTTTCATAGATTAATTAATTAAAACATCATGTAATTAATTAAATTACAATTTTTAATCCACTGACAGCCTTAGCTTTTTATATAATTTCTGCATATTTAATTATTATTTCTCAAAAAGTAACAAGGATGGCTGTTAATATTTTATGTATTTTTTTTCTTCCAGTGGGCCAATGCTCTTGTCAAAGATGGGAAAAACCTCTATGAGGCAGAAAAAGTAAAAAGGGAAACCTTTGGGAAGCTCTTCAGTAAGTTGATTCTTTATTTTATATGGCTTCTTTACTTTGGGAATGAACATGGACACCTGAGACTACATTAATTGTCAAGATTGCTTTGAAAACACTGCTTTTTTTTGTCTCAGGGAAATCGTTCCTCAGAAACCGGTTGTTTCGAGGACTGGACTCATGGCCACCCTCTTCGTTTTGCGTGAGTATTGGAGTGTGAATTTGTGACCCTGGACCACAAAACCAGTCAAAAGGGTACAGTTTTTTACATTGATTTATACATAAAGCTGAATAGATAAGCTTTCCATTGATGTATGGCTTGTTAATATTGGCCGAAGTACAACTATTTGAAAATCTGGAATTTGAGCGTGGAAAAAAATCTAAATATTGAGAAAATCGCCTTTAAAGTTTCCAAATGAAGTTCTTAGCAATGCATATTACTAATCAAAAATTAAGTTTTGATATATTTATGGTAGGAAATTTACAAAATATCTTCATGGAACATGATCTTTACTTCTTACTGATTTTTGGCATAAAAGAAAAATCAATAATTTTGACCCATACAATGTATTTTTGGCTATTGCTACAAATATACCCATGCTACTTAAGACTGGTTTTGTGGTCCAGGGTCACATTCAACTCTACATGGACTTTTTGAGCATATTTCTGCATTACTGAATTGTTTTGTTTTTGTTTTTAGACCCGAAAGCCTCGAAAGTTTGATTTTGAGCTTCCAGATATTTCCCTGACTGACCTGCAGTATCTCAAGTCCTGTTGTCCTTTAGAGGTTCAGCCTTACCTCAGGTAAACGCCTCATACCTGGTTTCAATATGTACATTTCTACTGTAACGCAAAACTGCTTTTATTTCCTGCATTCTTTAAGCCACTGACCTCTCAGTGATAGCTAAATAATCCTAAATAGTAATCAGTTGCCTGTTTTCTTCATCAGGGTCCCCACACTGTGTGACTTTGAGCCTCTTAACCATCATGTTGAGGTTCTTCATCAGCTGGTTCAGGCTGCACAGAGTGTGGACGAGATGTCACAAACTATCACAGACCTACTAAATGAACAAAAGGTACTTTGTGTTCCCAATCATTTAATTTTATTGCTTGTTGCTAAGTGTTTGAAGTATTAGATGTTGTAAATCTAGAGCCCTATGATTTCTGCGATGCAGAAAAAATAAAGTTTGCTTAATTTTTAATAATTAAAAGACAAATAAAATTAATTTTTTTTTGCTTTCATTTGATAACCAGAAACATTTAAATACACAAAAAACATTTCATAAGGCTATTTTAAATTGTTTTATGCATTTAAATAATTAGACATGCTAAAACACAGAACTGGGTAACAATAAAACACATGGTGAGGAAAAAATAAAACATTTCATAAAGCCATAAATATGTAATTTTTGTTAAACGTTTAATAAATGGATGTGAAATTGTATATAGATTTGAAAAGTTTTATGATGTTAATTAATTAGACATGCATTTTGATTTGATTTCATTTAACATTAAAAAGGAGTCCAGAAAAATTCAAAAATTTATAAAAACAGAAAAATGTAATTTGTAAAAAAAAAAAAAAATAATAAACAGAATTTGGGAAAAATAAAACCGATTTCATAGGGCCATATATCTGTAAATGCACTCTATCTGTTTTCTAAATGTGACACTGAGTCAAAATTATCGATTTTTCTTTTATGCCAAAAATCATTAGGATATTAAGTAAAGATCATGTTTTATGAAGCTATTTTGTAAATTCCCTACCATAAAATATCAAAACTTAATTTTTGGTTAGTAATATGCATTGCTATAAACTTCATTTGGACAACTTTAAAGGTGATTTTCTCATATTTAGATTTTTTTTTGCACCCTCAGATTCCAGATTTTCAAATAGTTGCATTGTTCTATCCTAACAAACCATACATGAAAAGCTTCTTTTTCGCCTTTTAGATGATGTGTAAATCTCAGTTTTAAAAAACGGACCCTTATGACTGGTTTTGTGGTCCAGGGTCACAAATGCATTTTGTTGATCTTAATGTGATATATCCAAGCATGTGTTTCTTTTTGAGCTCATAGTTTTTATTAAAAATGTTATAACCCGAAATGGCAGTTGCTACTTCTGATACATTGCAACTTTAAAAATGTATATAATCTATTTTGAATTCTCTAGCAATGTCATTTCTCACATGATTTTAACTTATTGCATTGACCTCACAGATTTCCTGTAGCCAGAGTGCTCACAGATCCACCGCGTTAACACCCAGATCTGAAAGCACAACTGAAATCACCTCTACCTCCACCAAAACATTGTCCACTCTCAGTTTAAAAGCAACGGACTGCCAACCCCTGGCGCTTCCTGGTCCCTTGGAGGACCTGTCACCCGACAGCATCGATGCCCAGACCTTTGATTTTGAAACCATTGGGCACCCCAATATGGATCCTGTATTACAGCAAGGCTCGTTGGACTTGGACTCGCTGGCAGAAAGTCCCGAGTCGGACTTCATGTCAGCAGTAAACGAGTTTGTTATTGAGGAGAACTTGATGTCACCTAATCCCATCAGTGATCCCACAAGCCCAGAGATGATGGTGGAGTCTCTTTACTCTTCCGTCATTAATGCAATCGATAGCAAGCGCATACAGGACACTACTACACTTGAGAAGGAGAACTCAAAGATTGCAGCGCTCAAGCTATCAGCGGACAGGTACCGTTCTGCTGCGGAAGAGTCCCAGAACAATTTGAGGAAAGTTAAAGATGACCTTTACCACTTTCGAGGTCTTGTTCTGAAGGAGCAACGAGACTTTGGATTCGCCCTGAAAACAATGACTATTGAGGTTCGAAACGCTCTCAACAGTGTCAGATACTGTCACGAGGAGGAGCTGAGAGAAACTCAACAAACCAGTCTGCAGAGTTTGAAGGACGATCATGAGAAACAGATACAAACTCTTACGGAAGAGCTGGAAGGCAATCGGAAGATTGTTCGAGACGTCCAGCGAGCAATGCTGGAGTTGGAGGGGCTCGTAGAGCGCAAGGAGAAGGAAATATCCCAGCTGGAGAGTGAGAGGGAACGCTCTATGCAAGAACTTCAAGGTCTTCACAAGCAAAGCGCGCAGGATCTTGAAGAGAAGATCTTGAAGCAAAGTGAAGAGCTGAAAGCTGCGTTGCTGGCCAAGGATGACCTCACTGGGCAGCTGGAGAACCTGCACTTTGAGATCGAGCAAAGCCAGCAAAAAATCAGACAGGAGATGGAGAGGGCAGAGAAGGTGCACCTTCAGGAACTGGAGGAGCGGTTAAAACAACACCATCAAGCTGAGCTTGAATCTCTCAGATTGGAAAAAGAAAGTGCGCTTGACAAACTTGTGCAGGAGAACCTGGTGAAGCTGAGAGATCTGATGGATTCCCATTCTGCCGAGCTCAAGGAACGCGATGGACGCTCGAAAGACTTGGAGGCTCGCATTACAGAACTTGCGGACGCCCGCTGCAAACTGGAAGTTGAGATGGCTCTTAAAGAGGCTGAAATGGAGGACATGAGACTCCAGTACGAGGAGGCTAAAAGCACCCAGGAGGAGGTGTTGAAAGCGGAGCTTGCTAGTCAAACAACCACCTTGCAGATGCAAATCGACACGTTAAATCAGCAGCTCCAGCAGAAGAATGAAGACTACGAAGTCGGCCTGGCCGAGCTCCGAGCGCTCATGAGGTTAGAAAAAGACCACTGCATCTCTGAACTCGTGGATCGCCACGAAGAGGAGAGCACCTTGCTCCGCCAAGAGTTTTCAAATCTCAAGCAAAAGTCGCAGGATGCGGAGAAAGACTGCGAGGAACGGGTCCAGAAGATCCAACGCGATCACCAGGATCAGCTTGATGCCTTACAGAGGAAAAAGAAGGATGAGGAGAAGGCTTTCCAGGAGAAAGAGCAAGAGCTAAAGACTGTTATCGGAGACCTGCAGGCGGAAAATGCACTACTGTCGGGAAGACTGGAGCAGGAGCGAGTGGAGGCAATGGAGAGGGCGGAGAAGGAGAAAGAGGAGGCAGTCAAAACTGCTTTACAAGAGGCCTTAAGAGACTTTCAACTCCAAAAAGAGGAGACTGAGACAAGACTGTTAAGACAAATTGAACTACTTGAAAATCAGCTCAAAGACAGACAATCCACTGACATGTAAGTAAATGCAACTTTTCTAATCAGATCAATCATTCTAAGATTCTAATTTAAAGCACATAGCTGTTCATTTATAAATGGTGCTTATACTTAAAGGGATAGTTCACCCAAAAATGGAAACTACCCCATGATTTACTCTCCCTCAAGCTATGCTAGGCGTATATGACTTTCTTCTTTCAGACGAATACAATCTGCGTTATATTAAAAAATGTCCTGGCTCTTCTAAGCTTTATAATGGCAGTGAATGGGTGTTGAGATTTTGAAGCCCAAAAAAGTGCATCCATCCATCATAAAAAGCACTCCACATGACTCGGAAAGGTCAACAAAGGTCTTTTGAAACAAATCGATGCATTTGAATAAGAAAAACATCTTATTTAAACCTTTGTAAACCGTAGTCTCTAGTTTCTGCTAATTATCATACGACCATTCATGGCATTCCAGCAGGATAGCATAGGATGTAGGCGTAGAGTAAGAAAAATGCTTTTCTTTTGAACTCTTTATTCATCAAAGAATCCAAAAAATTATCACAGTTATCTGTTTTTCAACATTGATAATAAGAAATGTTTCTTGAACATCAAATCAGCATATAAAATTTTTTTCTGAAGGACACTGAAGACTGGAATAATGACGCTGAAAGCATTGCATCACAGGAATAAATTGCATTTTAAAAAATTTATGTAACCATTCATTTATTTATTCATTCACCGTACTGTTATAAATGTATTCACTGTAAGTTTTGATCTATTTAATGCAGTTCATACTGAACAAAAATCCATTTCTTTGAAAAATGAAAATATTTTTGACACCAAACTGGTGAATTTTTGGATGGGCTCTTTTGACCCAGAACACCGAATCACATAGCAATCATCCACAATCGTAGCATTATTTCAGTAAGTTTTGCAGAATCAGACACGCCACACATTTTCTTTAAAAAATGTAAAAATAAAGTTTTTAACGTGGATTTGTTATTTCCGTTGGTTTGTTTGATAATAACCCCAGTTTCTTATTGATTTAGTCATGAAAAACTCAATAAATCTTGCACTTTTGTTTGAGGAAAGCATCTGCCGAGGACACAAATGAAATGACATTGAAACAATGCCGCTCTAGTCCATTAAAACGAAAGCTTCTACCTCTAACTTCACTGTTAATTAAAAACAGCAAACACACACAAGCTACATGCATTCACTTACTCTTTTCTGATTTCATTCACTCTTGTGAATAATTAGCACATCAAAAAGAACCAACAAAAACTGTGAACCGTTTCATTAAAACATTTCTTAAGTAGAAATTAGCAAGAAATGTGATAACCCTGTTACATGTGCCAATAAAATAGGGATTAATTAAAAACAGAAAACAGATTTGTGTTCAAGTCTTACACCAATCCCAGCAAATTGGAGGTTTTTAAATATTTATTTATTTATTCTGGCGACTAATGTTTTACCAGCAAGAAACAGTTTAGAAAAAGTGGTTGTTGCCAAGTGGTTAAAGCTCTAAGCTAGTAATAAAAGGTTGTAGGTTCAAACCCCGCACAAAGCAAACAATGCCCACCTTTAGAGCTCTAGAAAGAGACTAAATTGTTACTATTTACCTCATTTGCACGTTAATGTCTTATTGTCAATAATTCATCATTGCACAACATGCAAAGAAGGTTCTTCAGCATGCAACAAGGAGCTAAATGTTGATCTCCTGTAAAATAGGGTGAATTCTCACTCCTGCTTCTGTGTTTCAGAGTGGCAAGTACTGTAGAAAAGACAGAGACTGGTATGGAGACCAGTGCTGCATTGTCATTGGACAGTGGCCAGTGGAACGAAGAAAGGGCATCGCTTTTGGCCAAACTAGAGATCCTGGAACGCACAAAGAACGAGGAGATGCAGAACCTAAAGACCTCTCTCATTGCTGAACAGCAGGTTAGCAATATTAGAACTGAAATAAGCTGACGTCAAATCAAATGTTGTATTTTAAGTAATATTTAAGTTGGGTAGGAAGCTTGTGGTAGATATTTTAATTTTAGTAAACTCAAGTTTTAATTACTTGATGACTGTTTTAGCAACATAAGGTGGTATGAGGGAGTTTTCAGGCCAGTTGGTGATACCATTGGGTTGTCTTTTTATACTTATTAATATTTAAAAATTCAATTAAATGTAGTTGTTGCAAGTTGTTGTTGATTTAAATGTCACCAAGATGAGATTGTCATTAAATTAATGGCTGACATTTATAATAATACAAGACTGGATGAGAAATTAAAATTAAAACAGTAATTTCCAGCAAAAGTGTGTATTTAATATAGGTGTCATGGACTTGCATAATTCAAATTAATTGAATTGAGCTTGCTCAACAGCTGTATATTTTCCAGCTATTATTAAAAATCAAGAACCTATTAATTTGTTCGCAAAGAAACGTTTAATGAAAAATATTATAATTTGTAGCTGAAAATAATTTATTTTTTAGTAAAACATTGTCAGGACAAGTTTTAAAAAAATCTAACCTAAAACCTCAACTAACCTAAACTTAAAAAAAAGGTCACACTTTATTTTAGGGTCCAATTCTCACTATTAAAAAAGTAGTTAACTTCCAGAACAAAGATTTGCAGATAATTTACTCACCCCTTGTCATCCAAGATGTTCATGTCTTTCCTTCTTTAGTCGTAAAGAAATTGTTTTTTTGAGGAAAACATTTCAGGATTTCGCTCCATATAATAGACTTCTGTGGTGCCCCTATGTTTGAACTTCCAAAATGCAGTTTAAATGCAGCTTCAAAGGGCTCTAAACCCTCTAAGAAGGGTCTTATCTAGCAAAACGATGAAAACATAATTTCTTTACAACTGAAGAAAGAAAGACATGGGATGTCAAGGATGACAATGGGTGAGTACATTATCTGTAAATCTTTGTTCTGGAAGTGAACTACTCCTTTGACAAACTATTAATTACAACTTTTGCCTCAATAAACTCCTAATTTGCTGCTTATTAATAGTTTGTAAGGTAGTTGCTAAGTTTAGGTATTGGGTAGGATCAGGTATTAGTGCTGGGCAATGATTAATCGCGATTACTCGCATCCAAAATAAAAGTTTTTGTGTACATAATATATGTGTGTACTGTGTATATTTATTATGTGTATATATAAATAAACACAAACAAACAAACAAACAAACTATTAATCACAATTATTAATCGCGATTAATCGTTCGAACAGCGCGATTAATCATTTGAACAGCGTGATTAATCGTTTGGACAGCACTGTTAATCGCGATTAATCGTTTGAACAGCATGATTAATCGCTTGAACAGCAATATTAATCACGATTAATCGTTTGAACAGCACTATTAGGGATGTAGAATATGGTTATGCAGAATATGTGCTATATAAGCAGTGTTTCCCCTAGGATTCCAGGTTTTGGGGGGGGGGATTACTAACGGTACGGTACAGTACGGTACTTTTTCGGTACATTACTCTCTGTGTAATAACAAAAACATTTATTTCAGTGAAAAAATAAGTCAAAAAATCTCAATTTCAACATTTTGAACAATAGGGCCCTACAATCTTTTTCTTTTTTTTTTCCAGAAATTCTTGTGTGTTTTTCTGATCATCAAATACAGGCATTAAATATTTATTTATGTTTAATGAAATGAAAACTAAACCTTTTTATTTGTTGCCAAACAAACCGAGTTTTTCTGTTATTTCTCTTATTATTATAATTTTTGCATTTAATTATTTAATTAAATTAGCCATAAATAGGAATATTTAAGCACCTACATGATACTGTACAAAAGAAATACAAGACTAATAAATTTCTGTTACATGTTAAACCGTACTTTTATTTTGACAGGTTGCCGGTTAGTTTTTGTGTGTATACACTACGGTATGAGGCTAATTTTCTCAAATGAAATGGTAAAATTTACATGAAGTGACTCTCACAGCAGTTCTGGAAATTAAGTTCATGCGTTTATGTCATCATGTAATGAGACGCAGAGGCCGAAAATAACCGTGAGCGTCACGTGTACTTTATTATTTGTGTAGTAAACAAAGCCGCGTCCCCGTCATTCATTCATACGGAGCCAAGCGGAACATGGAGGATTCATATTTAAATCGTCTTGGTGCGTTTTAATATTCACAGACATTAGTCCATATTGCGAAAATTGTAGACGCGTGACCACACAACGTTAGAGACAGAAATGACATGCCGTTGTGTAAATAAGATAAATAACATAAGGCTATTTCGTTTTTTTTTTTAATAAAAGAACAAGGTATAGACCTGTTCTATAGGAACGGTAACCTTGACGTCTGTTGTGATCTGCCGCTATATAGGCGGTCCGCCCCCCTAATACAATGGAAGGGGAAACACTGATAAGTACTAATAAACAACCAATATGTTAATAATAGGCATGCTATTAAGCAACTAGTTAATAGTGAGAATTGGTCCCTATACTAAAGTGTTGCCAAAAACAAATCGCAACAGGCTGAAAATGTAGGTTTTGTAACATTTTTTGATTTAAAAACCTATTCAAATGTTGTTAATGTATTCTAAATGTACCCTAAAATCGCTTGTTTTAATGTACTGTTCACTTCTAGACAAACTTCAATACTGTTCTGACCCGGGAGAAACTAAAGAAAGAACAAATCATCAATGACCTTTCTGAGAAGCTCAAAAACTTGACGCAGCAACAAGAGAAAGATAAAGGTATAAAAACCATTTTATTTTATCATATAATTTTCACTGTGATCAATAAATGTTAAAAAATGACCACTCATGATCCTCTGTTTTATTGTTTTAATTAAGGACTGATTGAAACGCTCTCCGAGGACCGTGCCTCCATCCTTCAGGAGAAGAAGCAGATGGAGGAGGAACTGAACCGTCTGCGAAGCACCGTCCTTGTATCTTCATCCTTCTTTCCGCCCAATCCTATCCCGGTCATCACGGAAGCTCACGGCGCCTGTGGCCCCGTCCACGCGGAAGCGCTCTCGCCGTCCACCCCTGATCCAGAGAGACTGGCGTCCATGGCTGCGTTCAGGGACGAGGAGAGAGTGGAGTCAGCTGTGGAGGCCAGCATGATGAGAGTACAGTAAGCATCTGGGCTGACGTTCACATGCCTCATATTTATACTAGAGCTACATTAATAAACCCTAAAAAAGTCAGCAGCATGCTGAGTGCATGTCTTTATTCAGAAGATGTTTTGAAATGACTGAATTTATTCTAGCAGTACAACAAACTGTTGTTGGCCTGTGTTTGCACTCAGCAGCATTCATTACTGTAAAATAATAACCTGAACAGCCAGCTTGAGTATATAATGAAGTGCTAAAAATACTGCATGACACAGCTGAATGAGCTGTAACAACACACTTGATTTCACATGCTCTTGTAGCAACAAAGTCAAAGTTTTGAAGTTTGTCTTAGTTGAAAAGTTTAGGAGTAGTTATAAAGTTAGTTATAAAGTTTCCCAAAATACACACATTTACATGTCAAAAACTTGTTTATTTTCCTCAGTTAATTTTTTCCCTGAAATATCTTGTTACAAGAGAAATAAAACTAAATTTATTGTGCTAGATTTAATAATTTCATAAGTTTTTTTAGTTTGTAGTTTTTTTAACAGAATTGGTGAGTTACATGCTTTTTGTAGTCAAACATCTATAAATTTATTATAGGTTTTTAGATGGATATCTACAGACAGACTTATTTGAAAAAAATTATATATTATATAAGCAAAACATTTTTAATAATAAGAATTAAGAAGTTATATAGTTTGTAGTTTTTGAACAAAATTATTGATTTAGATCTATAAATTCATAGTCATACATCTATAAATTTATTATAGATTTATAGATGATATCTTCAGGCAGACTTAAAAAAACATTTATAAAAAATAGCAAATAATTCTATAATATCTTCTAAAAAATAATCTTCTGATAAATTCTAAAATATCTATACATCTATAAAAAAAAGCAAAATATTTTTAATAATAATAAGAGTTAAGTTATAGTTTGTAGTTTTTGAACAAAATAAGTGATTTATTACATGCTTTTTGTCAAACATTTGTAAATTTATTATAGATTTAGAGATGGTTATTATATTATATATTTGTTATATTAAAACATTTCTTTAATAATAATAATAGAGTGGAGTTAATAATTATATAGTTTGTAGTTTGTTAAACAGAATTAGTGATTTATAAGCTTTTTGTAGTCAAATCTACAAATTTATTATAGATTTATAGATGTATATCTACAGACACATATTTGAAAAATTGTATATTATGATTATTAAAACATTTTTAAATAATAATAACAGTGGAGTTATGTAGTTTGTAGTTTTTGAACAGAATTAGTGATTT